>BLSH010159704.1:183294-202985 GCA_018402905.1 Glandirana rugosa
GGTTCCTCGGTGGTCGCGCAGGCACCGCTGGCTGTGAACCATCAAGGAGGGACAAGGAGTTCCACGGCAGCTGCAGAGGCTGCTCTGATTCTCCGCTGGGCGGAGCAACATGTCCCGGCGCTCTCCGCAATTTACATTCCGGGAGTGGAGAACTGGCAGGCGGACTTTCTCAGTCGCCAGACACTGGACCAGGGGGAATGGTCCCTGCATCCGGAGGTGTTTCGCCAGATTTACTGCAAGTGGGGCACACCAGAGGTAGACCTCATGGCGTCCAGGTTCAATCACAAGGTCGAGACCTTCGTGTGCACAACAAGAGATCCGTTGGCGGTCGCCACGGACGCGCTGGTGGCTCCTTGGGGTCGGTATCGGTTAATATACCTCTTCCCTCCCCTGAAGCTCTTGCCTCGGGTTCTGCGCAGGATAGCTGCGGAGGGTATTCTGACGATCCTGGTCGCTCCCGATTGGCCTCGGCGCACTTGGTACGCCAATCTGGTTCGGATGGTGGCGGACGCCCCTTGGCGGCTTCCGCTTCGCGAAGACCTGCTGTCCCAAGGTCCCATCTTGCACCCTGCTTTACCCTTGCTGGCTTTGACGGCTTGGCTATTGAGGCCCAGGTATTGAGGGATCGGGGAGTCGCTGACTCTGTAATCCCTACTATGCTTATGGCACGTAAGTGCACTTCGCGCAAAATTTATCACAGGACCTGGAAAGCCTATATTGCATGGTGCGAAGCGGGGGGTTGGAACCCTCACTCTTATTTGGTGTCCAGGGTGCTGACTTTTCTGCAACAGGGACTGGACAAGAGCCTGGCATTGGGTACGCTCAAGGGCCAGATTTCGGCCTTAGCGGTCCTTTTTCAGAGACCTTTGGCTTCCCATTCGCTGATCCGCACATTTGTACAGGGTGTACGTCATGTGGCTCCCCAGTTTCGACCGCCTCTGGCGCCGTGGGATTTGAATCTGGTGCTCTCTGTTTTACAGAAACCACCGTATGAGAAGATTAGGGACATTCCCTTGTCCCTTTTATCGCAGAAGTTTGCCTTCTTAGTGGCTGTCACATCCGCGCGGCGGGTGTCGGAATTGGCTGCCTTGTCCTGCAAGTCCCCGTGCTTGATTCTTAATAATGACAAGGCGGTGTTGCGACTTCCACCTTCTTTCCTTCCGAAGGTGGTCTCTTCTTTTCATTTGAATGAAGATATTGTCCTTCCTTCATTATGTCCTCACCCAAAATATCCTAAGGAATTTGAGTTACACTCTTTGGATGTGGTGAGGGCCCTGCGTGTTTATTTGAGTGCTACAGCTTCCTTTCGGAAGTCTGACTCATTGTTTGTGTTACCCAGGGGCTCCAAATAGGGTTCGGTAGCCTCGTCGGCTACCATTTCCCGTTGAATTAGACAGACCGTGACCCATGCGTATGAGCTTCGGGGCAAGGTTCCCCCTTTTTCCGGTCACGGCTCATTCCACCAGATCGGTCGGTACCTCCTGGGCGTTCAGGCACCAGGCTTCGGGGTCTCAGGTGTGCAAAGCGGCCACTTGGGCCTCAGTGCACACGTTTACTAAGTTTTACAAAGTTGATGTTTCAGCATCGGCGGATGCTGCTTTTGGCCGCAAAGTTTTGCGAGCAGCGGTGTGAGTGCGTCTGGCGCTCCCTGAGAGGGTTCTCTTGGGTACAGTTGTTGTTTGCCCACCCCTCTAGTTTTTTGGCACTGCTTTGGGACGTCCCCACATGTCATTTAAGAAGAGCTGCGTCTGTCAGTGAACGTAAGAGAAAAAGGGATTTTATTATAACTTAACGTAAAATCCTTTTCTCTGAGTTCACTGACAGAAGCAGCTCCCACCCCTCTGTTTTTTTTGTTGCACTGCTTGTGACAAACTGAGTGCTATTGGCCAGCAGGGGGTTTTATAGGCTCAGGTGAGAATGGCCCCATGGGAGGGGCCAGCCTATCCCTGATGCTTTTGCATCTGTTTTGCCTAGTCACTCCTGATAGGACGACATAAAACCCATGTGTCATTTAAGAAGAGCTGCGTCTGTCAGTGAACTCAGAGAAAAGGATTTTACGGTAAGTTATAATAAAATCCCTTTTTTCTCTCCCGGCAGTGGCTAAAAACAAAAAGATAGCTCTGTCTACTAAACTTTTCCAATCTCCATCGCTGTCCCCATAGACTAAAGTATGGGGATAACTGCACTTTAAACCCATAATGGCCTTACGGGTGTGCAGGCTGAATAGCAAAGTGCCACGTCCTAGTAAACAGTAAATTGAGGAAAATTGGAGAAAAGGATGCACTTTATAGGCATTGGCTATAAAAACTAGAAATCATTTTATGGTTTACAAAACATTTTTTTCACATAAAACACAATAAATACACAAAAGGAGAAAGTTGTACAATGCATATAAGTATTCTTCTAATATCCCCAGAAAAATGGACACCACATAGCCTGGTGGCAATGGTATTCTGTGAATATGAATCTTAGTGTACAGAGGAGCTCTACATGTTTCGCGACACCTCGCTTCTTCGGGAGCTACTTGCTCTGTTACTAAAGGATGGAAACAATATAACAATAAGTATCTATATCTTCAATGAGCGGATATTAGTTATCATTAAAAATACATTAAAAAGGATAGTAGACATGCATTAAATACAATAGGAAATGCCGTGACCATTGGGTAGATCCACCATCACAAGGGAAAAGAGCACTGCGTAGACGTAGGGACATGTCCTGGGTACTGAAAATTAGGATTAGGAAAGGAATCACGCCATTAACTGCATGCAGAGTAAATGAGTAGTGGGGCAATCGTGCTAAAGGATGTGGAGGTAATATGTTTCTGAAA
Organism: Glandirana rugosa; assembly: GCA_018402905.1. Classification (NCBI taxonomy): domain Eukaryota; kingdom Metazoa; phylum Chordata; class Amphibia; order Anura; family Ranidae; genus Glandirana; species Glandirana rugosa. The sequence goes on from BLSH010159704.1 coordinate 186,125, forward strand.
AAAAAAACACAAACTGTGAAGAGACCAGGTTGGAAAAACATATGGGGGAAGAAATTCCTAACCCCATACTTACCCACACAAGCTTACATTCATCATGCACCTTAGCTAGAAAAACCTCAGGTAGACATAGTAGTCCTCATCGCCCCGAAAAGAGGGGGGAGGAGGAGGAAAAAAGAAATTTACACCTCCTGTGATCTGTAACACATGTATAACAAGATATACAATATGAGAAAGGGGGCCAGGCAAAGTTCTGAATTGAGGTAGGTATGGGAGTATAGAAATGGGGAGAATGTAAAATGGCAGGGGGAAGGGAAGAAAGGAGAAGAAATAAAAAGAGGGGGGGAAAGAAAGGGGAGAATAGGGGTGGGAGGAGGAGAAAGAACAACAGAGAGAGGGAAAGGAAAGTCAGAGGGACCATAAGAGAGAAACAGAGGGAATATACAAAAGAAAGGGAGAAAAACAGAGCAACCTCACCTAGATGGATGTACAATAGTCAATGTCTGCTATCTTGGGAGTCAGTGACGCTATAGCAAATTGCCCTATAAACAAGTATGATTGTAGTCGCCCCCCTCTCCCGCCTCTGTCTGCCGCTCTTCTCCAGTCTCCTGACCGGAGCTCCGATCGGACATGTCCAGCCGCTGTGTGGGGTCCCTGTAGAAGCCGGAATCGGCTTCGATCGGGAACTCCTTCGTACATTTCTGGAAGCGACATCACAACATCCGTTCCGGTTTACTTGGCGGCCAACGGCTCCGGTTTAAAAATTACAGTATTCCGAATCACTGTTTTTGGCTATCTGAATACTGTGAAGTGTAAAGGTGGGATGGTGGTCCAACATAAAGAGTACCTGTCGCCATATATTACTATCACAAGGAATGTTTACATTCTTTGTGATAGCAATAAAAGTGATCGGATTTTTATTTTTTTTAAGGAACAGTGTTAAAAATAAATAAAATAAATTAAAAAACATTTTTTCTCTTACGTTCACTGACATGTGGGGTTATATGCAGATCCTACTAGCAATTAACTAGGCAAATAGAAAGAAAGCAAGCTGGCCCCTCGCAGGGGGCCGTTCTCTCTCTCTCCCATATAACCCCCCCTGCTCTGCTCAGCATATCAGTTTTAATATGCCTACTGCAAGGAGTTGACCTGGCTCCCTTATGGGACCTGCGGTTTCGATTTTTCTGCTACCGCTTTTTTATTTTTTCAAGCTATCTGATGAAGACTGCTATCAAGAAGCCGGCTGGGCATAGAGGATAACTAGCATCCTGCCATTTCCCCAGCACGGCTGACTGATGCAAGCTAGTCCTATGCTGAGGAGGGACCCGCCGCATCGTACCTGTTCCGTGCGGGCGGCCAGTGGGTGACCCCCACTTACGCCCGGTGACCAGACTCAGTGCCTGTCCAGGGGCTTGGCCTGCAGCATCCCTTTCCGGATGGAGAGGAAGGTCTGCGACCGGGTGACTACCCGCTACGCCCGTCGGAGTGGTGAGTGACCCCCCTCTTCTCCCCTTGGGGGTGCGGAGGGGGGGTGCTGGGCATACTGTGGCGATTTTAGGCTGACCGGTGGAGGGTGGTCACTGGGCTAGTGTCCCTCTGGGTGTCCTTGCCCCCTCCTTCCCCCCGCCCTGTTCTAAAAACACATCTGTGCGTTTTGTACCGCCATGCGGCGATCCACGGCCATTTTGCTGAGGGTTTCCCTCTAGTGCCAGTGGCGGCCATTTTCTTGTAGTCGCGGCCTGTACACAGGCTTTTGGCCTCTTGTGGATGGTATCAGCGGCCATATTGGATGTCCCTGGAGCAGTGTAAAACGTGCTGCTGCCATTTTACTTTCCTTTTCAGTGGGACAGCGTGGCTGAAGACAAACGGCGCTTCTTTCGGGCGGTCCTGGTTTATGCACTACTGCTGGGAGCAATTCTGTGGGCACAAAGACAGCAAGTATAGCTGGGCCTTCCCTGGGGTGCGGTAGCGGTGGGTGCAGTCCTCCTGGGGTCTCCCTGGCGTTCTGTGGGGCGGTGGTGGGGCTGCATTGTGGGGGTGTCAGTCCATTTTTTTTGCTAAAGTTGACTGTCATTTTCGGTGGTGCGATGGCAGATGATCCTGCAGGGCCTTCTGAGGAGGAGTCAGTGGCAGTGCAGCCTGCGCTGGGGGCACTGGTGTCCTTGGATCAGTTGAGGGCAGTGTTTGGGGAATTTCTTCCCCGGGTGGGGCCGAGCAACCCTCTGGGGGCCCCTAAAAAACGCCCGCCTCCCCCTTGTTCCTCAGGGGACGAATCTGAACCGGAGGTGGCCTCGGGGGTCACAGGGAACCCCGTGGAGCTCTCAGAGGGTGAGCTGGTACCCTCAGACAACGAAGAGGACCAGGGGGCCTCGGTTGCGCGCGAAAAAGCGCTGGTATCCACACTGATTTCTAATATCCGTGCGTCTTTGCGAATGGACCATGCAGGGGAGTCGCAAGCGTCCGCATATGTTTGCGGGTCTGCTAGGCCGCCTAAGGCCTATCCCTATGATACATTTTTTGACCACCTGGTCTATCAGGAATGGCAGCGTCCGCAGAATTCCTTTGCTCTACCTAAACGCTTCGCGTTACGCTATCCCTTCGAGGATAGTTTCGTAAAGAAATGTGCGTCCCCCACAGTGGGCCCTCCGGTGGCTCGCCTGAACAAGACGACAACCATTCCGTTGGAAGAGTTCCCCTCGTTTAAGGACCCAGCTGATAGGTGGACGGAGGCAGTGTTTTCCTGTTGGCAGGATCAGCCATGCGGCCGGCCCTGGCGTCTGCCATGGCGGCGCAATATCTGTCTGAATGTATGGCAGAGCTGCAAAATGATTTGGACTGCGGCAGGACGCTGGAAGCGTCACAGAAGGCAAACCATTTGTTTCAGGGTATTCGGTACCTGTGTGATGCAGCTCTGGACCTGCTTCCCATGTTGTCTAAGATGTCTGTGTTTGCGTTCATTATCAGACGAGTTCTCTGGTTACGGTCGTGGTCGGGTGACCACGGGTCTAAAAAAGGTCTTGCGGACCTTCCCTTTCAGGGTGCCCGTCTCTTTGGACCACAGTTGGATGAAATCATCAAGGATTTCACTGGTGGGAAGAGTACTTTCCTTCCGGAGCCCAGACGGTGGGAGTTCCGCCGCAAGCAAGGACCTGTCTCTTCGGGTCAGAAAAGGTTTTTTCGTGCCCCTGGCGCAGTGGGCAAGGGGTCGAGGCCAGGCAAGCTGGCCGCAGGGGCTGGGAAGCATCCTTGGCAACGCAAGAATGAAAAGACAGAGGATAAGCCCTCCTCTGCATGATGGGTTGCCCCCACTCGACCATCGGGTGGGGGGACGTCTTCTGGGGTTCGCAGACAGGTGGACTGCCCGCATTTCCGACCGATGGGTGCAGGAAGTGGTGTCCTCCGGGTACAGGATAGAGTTCAGCACTCTACCCCCAGACAGGTTCTTCCCATCGTACTTGAGACTCCCTCAGGGGCGTCGGGAGGCCCTCTTAAGGGGCTGTTCAGGCACTCTCTGACCAGGGTGTGATCGTGCCAGTACCTCAGTTGGAGAGGTTTAACGGTTTCTACTCGAACCGATTTGTGGTCCCCAAAAAGGGGGGGGGGGCTAGTCAGGCCAGTTCTGGACCTAAAGGCGCTAAACCACTTTGTGAGAGCACAAAAATTTCGGATGGAATCCATCCGTTCGGTCGTGGCCGCCCTGCACCAAGGGGAGTTCATGGCGTCTCTGGATATCAGGGACACGTATCTCCACGTCCCCATTTGTCTCCGGCACCAGCGCTTTCTGTGCTTTGCGGTGGGAGACCTTCACTACCAATTTGTGGCACTTCCCTTCGGTCTGACCTCGGCTCCCCGGTGTTCACCAAGCTATTGGCCCCGGTGCTGGCGCTACTGAGGTAGAGGGGCATTGCGGTGGTAGCGTACCTTGACGACCTGCTCCTGAGAGCGGAGTCTGCTTCGGCTCTGGAGGAGAATGTGGCTATCGCCATGACCTTGTTACAGGACTTCAGCTGGCGGATCAGTCTGCAGAAGTCGACATTGACACCGTCCTGTCGCCTGGAATATCTGGGTCTGATCCTGGACATGGAACAGGCGAAGGTGTTCCTACCACCATGCAGGGGAGTCGCAAGCGTCCGCATATGTTTGCGGGTCTGCTAGGCCGCCTAAGGCCTATCCCTATGATACATTTTTTGACCACCTGGTCTATCAGGAATGGCAGCGTCCGCAGAATTCCTTTGCTCTACCTAAACGCTTTGCGTTACGCTATCCCTTCGGGGATAGTTTCGTAAAGAAGTGCGCGTCCCTCACAGTGGGCCCTCCGGTGGCTCGCCTGAACAAGACGACAACCATTCCGTTGGAAGAGTTCCCCTCGTTTAAGGACCCAGCTGATAGGCGGACGGAGGCAGTGTTTTCCTGTTGGCAGGATCAGCCATGCGGCCGGCCCTGGCGTCTGCCATGGCGGCGCAATATCTGTCTGAATGTATGGCAGAGCTGCAAAATGATTTGGACTGCGGGTGGGGGGACGTCTTCTGGGGTTCGCAGACAGGTGGACTGCCCGCATTTCCGACCGATGGGTGCAGGAAGTGGTGTCCTCCGGGTACAGGATAGAGTTCAGCACTCTACCCCCAGACAGGTTCTTCCCATCGTACTTGAGACTCCCCCAGGGGCGTCGGGAGGCCCTCTTAAGGGGCTGTTCAGGCACTCTCTGACCAGGGTGTGATCGTGCCAGTACCTCAGTTGGAGAGGTTTAACGGTTTCTACTCGAACCGATTCGGTCTCCCCAAAAAGGGGGGGGGGCTAGTCAGGCCAGTTCTGGACCTAAAGGCGCTAAACCACTTTGTGAGAGCACAAAAATTTCGGATGGAATCCATCCGTTCGGTCGTGGCCGCCCTGCACCAAGGGGAGTTCATGGCGTCTCTGGATATCAGGGACACGTATCTCCACGTCCCCATTTGTCTCCGGCACCAGCGCTTTCTGTGCTTTGCGGTGGGAGACCTTCACTACCAATTTGTGGCACTTCCCTTCGGTCTGACCTCGGCTCCCCGGTGTTCACCAAGCTATTGGCCCCGGTGCTGGCGCTACTGAGGTAGAGGGGCATTGCGGTGGTAGCGTACCTTGACGACCTGCTCCTGAGAGCGGAGTCTGCTTCGGCTCTGGAGGAGAATGTGGCTATCGCCATGACCTTGTTACAGGACTTCAGCTGGCGGATCAGTCTGCAGAAGTCGACATTGACACCGTCCTGTCGCCTGGAATATCTGGGTCTGATCCTGGACATGGAACAGGCGAAGGTGTTCCTACCTCCAGCCAAGTTGCTGACTCTGCAAGCAGCAGTGCGAACCCTGCTTTCACGCCGGCTGTCTTCCTTACGGTTTTGTATGCGGGTGTTGGGGTTCATGGTTTCAGCCTTCGAGGCGGTCCCTTACACCCAGTCACACTCGGCTACTTCAGCGAGCGATTCTGTTTCGGTGGGACAAGTCCCCACTGTCCCTGGACCAGGTAATCTGGTTAGATTCTCAGACCAGAGGGTCGTTGACATGGCGGCTTCATGCCCCGGCCCTTTCGTTGGGGAAGTCCTTTCTTCCCCTGAATTGGTCGATAGTCATGATGGACGCCAGCCTATCGGGCCTGGGGGGGGTTGGGAGTCCTGGGACAGTTGTCTGCGCAGGACCGCTGGTCAGCGCAGGAATCTCGCCTTTCCGATCAATGTGCTGGAGCTGAGGGCGATCAGGCTCTGCCTCTCCCACTGGACGGAGAGATTGCACGACCTCCCGGTTCGGGTCCAGTCAGACAAATCCACGGCAGTGGCTTATGTGAACCATCAGGGTGGAACGAGGAGCTCGGCAGCAGCTGCGGAAGCAGCTCTCATTCTGTGATGGGCAGAACTTCACGTGCCGGAGATCTTAGCCATCTACATTCTGGGCGTAGAAAACTGGCAGGCGGACTTCCTCAGTTGCCAGACGCTGGATCAGGGGGAATGATCCCTACATCCAGAAGTGTTCAGCCTGATTTTCCCCGTGGGGCACGCCAGATGTGGACCTCATGGCGTCTCTGTTCAACCACAAAGTGAAAAACTTTGTGTGCAGGACGAGAGATCTATTGGCGGTCGCCACGGACGCACTGGTAGTGCTGAGGGGTCGGTACCGTCTTCTGTATGCCTATCCTCCCATCAAGCTTCTACCGTGGCTACTGCGTAAGGTGGAAGCGGAGGGGTTTCTGATGATCCTGGTGGCTCCGGATTGGCCTCGGCGTCCTTGGTACGCCAACGTGGTGCGAATGGTGGCAGATGTTCCCTGGCGTCTTCCGCTTTGCAAAGATCTGTTGTCTCAGGGACCCATCTTGCACCCTGCTTGACCCTCGCTGGCTTTGACGGCTTGGCTATTGAGTCCCAGGTGCTGAGGGATCGGGGTGTCACTGAATCCGTGATCCCCACTATGCTGAAAGCGCGCAAGTGTACTTCGCGCAAGATTTATCATCGCACCTGGAAGGCTTATATTACCTGGTGTGAGGCGGGGGGTTGGAATCCCCGCTCTTATGTGTGTGATATCATATCAGTGATATAATATCACTGTTCTGAAAACATCTGCAAACTGTGTGTGAAGAGCGAAACCATATGCCTGTTCTTCTCTATGCTGTAGTTTCACACACAGAGTCCAGATGTTTGAAGAACAGGTGTATGGTTCCTCCCCGGTTTTAGGTAAAGTGTTCTAAACTATTTCCAGATGTGTGCAGAACAGATGTTCTGTGTGAAGAACATCTGTTCTGTGTGAAGAACAGATGTGCACTGATTAGCGGCTATAATAAAAGTGACACAGACTAAACAGAAGTGTGAAGAACAGATGTGCACTGATTCACGGTTTCATTTAAAGTGACACACAGACTTTAAAGAATTTTGCAGAACAGATGTGCACTGATTCACGGTTTCATTTAAAGTGACACACAGACTTTAAATAAGTTTGCAGAACAGATGTTCACTTATTCCCGGTTTCATTTAAAGTGACACACACATTTTGCAGAACAGTGATATGGGTACTCTCGGCTTATTTATATTTGACACAGTTTGAAGATGATTTTAGAACAGTTCTATGGCCTCTAATGTTAATTAATACTTTTCAGACCCAGTTTTAAGATTATCCCCATTCACCTCCATTTTTGCTTTTTTATGTTTTTATTTTTTTTTAAATATTTAAAGTTATTTCCCTGTCCCCATTTCTTTGTAAGGCACTTGTCCCACCCTTACCCCCATTTCCCTTCCTTTTGCAGACCTCTAGGACCTTCCTGGACTTTTTTACAGCATTTTTAAGATTTTTCATTAAAATTACCAGAACCCCGGACCCGGACTTTTTTTTTGAAAAGTCCGGGTCCCGGACACCCCAAAGTTCGGTACGGACCCGAACTTTACAGTCCGGGTTCGCTCAACTCTAGTCCTAGATCATCCCTAGTGGAGGTGTTACATCTAGCGTGCAAATCGTTCATATACCCAGACTAGGCGTCTCCTACAAAGTCCATCCTTATAAACAACCTCACCGAGGGTCTTGAGGATTATGGCATACTAAAAGAGAAAAAATTTCAACAATTGAATTCCCCATAGACTAACCATTTCAGCATAGCACTGCAGTTCAACTTCTGAATTAAATAATGCCCAGCCTCCTTCAACCCACTCATAAATACATTTCCCTGCCACCCTCTTCACCCTGGGCTCACAGGAGAATGCCGCAGAGAGTAGCCCAATGTCATTACATGCAGCTCAGCAGAAGTTAGTATCAGCCCGCCACTAGAAGAAAAAGCGGGCCAAAGGGGGAATTCATGAATAGTCATTAAAAATGTTTACATGCTTTTCAAGATGACATCTACCCTGTCTGTGTTTTCTTTTAATCTTTGTCTCCTCAATCCTAACTGATAAGATATTAAGTATTTTCCTTTGCTTCAACAGCTGATCTTAAAGCGCATGACCCTCTCCAGCACCAAAGTATCTGACTGGCAGGCTTTGTATAAGGTATGCTTGTGCCCTCTGCTGGTTGATAACCTAATATTACAAGAAAGATGTGACAGAATATAAAATAAAAGTGCCACTGATCCACAAGTAATGCTTTTAAGTACAGGATTGTCCTCTTAAGTGACGAGAGATATACAGGCGGTCTCTGGGTTGCAAACAAGATGGAGTCTGTAGGTCTGTTCTTAAGTTGAATTTGTTTGTAAGTCGTAACAGGTACATTTTTTAAGTGTAGCTCCAGCCAAAACAATGTTTTACGTTTTTGTATAGCATAGGGAAGGAGTAACACCCCTGCAACATTAGTTTTGCTGTCTGTACTTCTTTTTAGATTTCACCTCACTTTGTGTCCCTATGACGATTGGATTTTGAAAATTTTAAGTTGTTGTGGAAACAAGGATTAGTGATAAAGCTTCAGTGGAGACACATTTTAGCCATGGTAACTCTTCACAGGAGGGAATTTCCCTCCCTAGGGGGAGATTTCCTCTCACTTCCTGTTGTCTCCCTCCTTTTGTAAGTAGGAGTTGTTTGTAAGTCGGATGTTTGTAACTAGAGGACCGCCTGTATACAGTATGTATAGTATCTCAAATCAGGGAAACAAGGGTTTTATTTGTGTAATGAGATTAGATGATACAATGCAAACCATATTTCTGTAAGCTCATGTTTTCAACTGTACTTCAGGAACTCCTAGATTAAAGCTAAATTGTTTCAGGCTTCATGCACACAGGACTTTAAAAAAACGTCCAAAAAACGTCAGTAGCTTATCAGGGATGTTTTCAGCTTTTACCAGCGTTATATTACCGCCATTTTTTTGCGTTTTTAACCACTTCAGCCCCGGAAAGATTTCCAGCCTTAGGACTGGAGCACTTTTTTCAATTTGGCACTGTGCCGCTTTAACTGGTAATTGCGCGGTCATGCAATGTTGTACCAAAACAAAATGTGTGTCCTTTTTTTCCCACAAATAGAGCTTTCTTTTGGTGGTATTTGTTCACCTCTGCGCTTTTTATTTTTTGCGATATAAACAAAAAAAGAACAAAAAATTTGAAAAAAAAATGATATTTTCAATTTTATTACAAAAATACAATAAACTAAATTTTAGTCATAATTTTTTGCCAAAATGCATTCAGCCACATGTCTCGGGTAAAAAAAAAAGTAAATTATCGTATGTATTGGTTTGCGCAAAAGTTATAGCGTCTACAAACTAGGGTACATTTTCTGGAAACGCAGCTTTAATTTTATGACTGCCTATCTCATTTCCTGAGGTACTAAAATGGAGGGTCAGTACAAACCACCCCCCAAATGACCCCATTTTGGAAAGTAGACACCCCACGGAATTTGCTGAGAGGCATGTTGAGCACAGAGAATATTTTTTTTTTGTCATAACTGATTAAAAAATGACCAAAAAAAAAATAATAATAAAAATTATACAAAGTTGTTATTGAAATGATATATTGCTCACACACGCCATGGGTATATGTGGAATTACACCCCAAAATACATTCTGCTGCTTCTCCTGAGTATGGGGACACCCCATGTGTGAGACTTTTTGTGACGTTATCAACGTACAGGACCCCAAAAACCAATCACAGTCTTCAGGATTTTTAAGGGCAAAAATGCACATGTATGCCTTCACCCCACACTACCTATCTCAGTTTTGGAGGCCATGAAATGTGCCCAGAGAGCACACTACCCCCCCCCCCCCCAAACATTTTTTATTTTTTTTTGTTTTTGATTTTGTTTTTTGGTACGCCTTTTTTTTGTAGCTAAAAACTGTAACTGGTTCCAGCTTTGGGTCTCTCAAAATGCACTGGCATCTTTGGAGACCCTATGTACGTGTGCCTAATCACTGTGTCTGCTGCACCCTACGCTAATAATTCACTAATGTGTGGTAGCGTTCAAAACAGTCATTGATGCAGAGACCAGGCTGGTCAGGACAGGTAGAACAATAACTGCGGATGTCACGCCTGTATCCGCGTCGTCTGCAGACACGACATTTCTTTTGGGGTGCTCTGTGGCCTGGGATACCACGGAGGACACGTGGAAAGTGCCTCCCATGCAGCCGGTTAACTGCATTCACGTTGTGAAGAGGGGGTGCAGCACCATCGGGAAACAGAAGGGCTGTGGCAATCTCTTCCATGAATTTGAGGAAGGATCCTGTCAGTCCTGACGCTCTGTATAAGACATGAGCGTTCAGCAAAGCCAATTGAAAAAGGTATATAGACATTTTTTTGTACCAGCGTCTAGCTTTACGGGTAATTAGATACGGCGCCAATAACTGGTCATTGAGGTCCACCCCTCAAATATTTAGGTTATATTCATGGACACAGAGGGGTTTCTCCACAAGAACATTCATCTTAGGAATTTGGACAGTCGTATCTGCATGAAGGGAGGTCAGAACGAAAACATTCCAATTGTCCCTCCACTTCATCGTGAGCAAATTATTACACTTCAAGCAGGCTCTCTCCCCTCGACTAAGACGGGAATCTACAAGCTGTTGGGGAAAGCCCCGGCGATAAGGTCGCACGGTGCCACATACGCCAATCTGATGATCAAACAAGTGACTAAAAAGTGGCATGCTCGTGTAATAATTGTCCACATATAAGTGGTACCCCTTTCCGAATAAGGGTGACACCAAGCTCCACACAATCTTGCCAGCGCTCTCTATGTAGTCTGGGCATCCTTCCGGCTCTATGTGACTATCTTTGCCCTCATAAACCATGAAACTATGTGTATAGCCTGTGGCCCTGTCAGAGCTTATACAGTTTGACCCCGTATCTGGCAAGCTTTCTAGGGACGTACTGCTTGAAAGCAAAACGGCCAGAAAATTTAACCAGGGACTCGTCCATGCACACAACTTTGTTGGGAATAAAAAGTGCGGCGAACTTGGTGTTAAAGTGGTTTATGAGGGGTCGAATTTTGTAGAGCCGGTCAAATTCAGGATCACCCCATGGATGACTGAGTTCATTGTCACTCAAGTGCATGAACCGCAAAATCTGCTCGTATCGTGCCCTGGACATGCAAGCAGAGAACACGGGCATATGGTGAATTGGGTCAGTGGACCAATATGACCGCAACTCAGTTTTTTTAGTTATGCCCATGAGGAAGGAAAGGCCCAGAAAGGTCTTAAATTTTGGAACCATGATTGGTTTCCAGTCTCTGGCAAGTGTCAAATGGGGATTATCGGCGATGAACTGACCAGCATATAAATTGCTTTGGTCCACTATAGATCTATAGAGATCTCCCGTAAAATACAGCGAATAAAAATTGATGGCCGTAAAATCAGCTGTATTCACCGTGATTCTGGTTTGGGCAGTGAATGGGGGAAATACGGGTGCTGAATCAGTGGGGGGGTTGCCAACCAGGGTTAGCAAATCCAGCTGGAAGGGCACTATGGGTTCTGCGGGCCTGTGTTCTTCTTTGTGGCTGCGGAACATTACTCATGCTAGCCATACCAGCTTGAACTGCACTTATGGGACTCGCTGCGTCACCACGTGATACTGCAGTGCTGGTTCGTCTACGTCCAGGGGGTACTAGGCCGCTGGTGCTTGCCAGTTCACCAGTATGCGTAGCGGCACTAGTACTGGCTCTCTGCTGCATACGAGAGCCCTTCGGTTCTTGCACTTCAGCGACAGCAGAACAGGGTCTGGTACGCCTGGCCCTAGCGGGGACCACAACTCCGTAGTCAGAGCTATCTGTCAGGGTGCCGCTGCTGTCTACAGGTTCATATGCTGAGCCTGATTCTGACAGTGGAGCTTCACTCTCATCTGTCATACTCAGCATAGTGTAGGCCTCTTCACTAGTGTACGTGCGGCCAGACATTTTGGACTTTCTAAATTTGATACGTACACTAGCGTGACTCACAGGCAAAAAAGTGCACCTGGTTGTCAGAGCCTGTTTCAAATGCTACCAAATTCACTGTCAGATTTCCCAGGGATCTGGCATGATCTCTGCGAACGCTGCAGATATGTGTTCTATTGATCCTGCACTTGGGTGGGCTGGGCTGGGCGGAGGGGCTAAATGCAGGTGCTAGCAGGTATCTGGGCTGATCCCCCTAACGCTGCATTTTTTAGAACATTCATCTAGTGGGGACGCTATTATATATCTGATCAGATCACAGATATTGATCTGATCAGATACTGCAATAGTATCTAACACCTATCTAATGTGTGTGTATGCGTGTCAGAGTACCTAAATAACTGGCCCTGCCTGGGGTTTACGCTGACCCTAACGCACACTAAAACCTAACTGGACTCACCGCCGGGCCATCGGGGGTTCAAACCTATAAAAAGGTATATAAAATAATATACAGCGGGTAATCTGATTGGAAAAAAAACTATCTAGCTAGCTAGCATCACCCGTGACACTTATACGGTGATCACAGGTGACAGGGCAATTAAGGGGTTAAAAACTTTATTGGGGGGCAAGGGGGGGGTATTTACACCTACCTAGGCCTAATACTACCTGCCCTAACACTGATTTTGTGTCACAAGGGTCACAAGTACAGCGATCGGTAAAAATCAGATCACTGCACTATATGACACTGTGACGGGGGGTGACAGGAGTGAAGGGGTTAACTGGGGGGGCGATCAAGGGGTTAAAAGTGTGTCCTGGTGTCAGTGTGATGTTGTGCAGCTCATGTTTAGAAGCTGCTTCTTCCTCGCTGAAACCGAAAAGGGCTTCAGTGAGAAGTTGAGCTCACTTCCTCTGCCTCTGTTTACATTACAGAGGCAGAGGAGCCCTATCATTGGCCAGGACCGATCGGAAGGGCCAGGCCAAATATCATTGGCCTGGCCCTGTAGAGTGATCGGTCCTGTGTCGAATGGCACTGTAGCGCCCGCGGCTGGAGCACGCACGCTCACGGCTCGTGATCGCAGCCGCCGTCATATGACGCCGGTTTGCGATATCGAACCATCTTTTGTTTTTTTTTTTTCAATGGATCTAAAACGTCCAAAAACTTTGGGGATTGACGTTTTTGAGGGTTTTGAGCGTTTGAACGTTCTTATAGCTGCAAAACGTCCAAAAGAACCCTCTGGTCTTGCGTTTTTTTTTTACAACTCAAAAACGTCACTGCTAAAAACAGCTGATAACAGCCTATGTGCGCATGAACACATAGGATAACATGATGGAGGCTTTATTGACTGTAGAAAAAAACATCTGCAGCTGAAAACAGCAGCTGTAAAAACGTAAAAAAACGTCCTGTGTGCATGAGGCCTCATAGTGCTCATCAGTGCAATCTATGTCAGGCATGGCTTCTGTGGTTTAGGGCTTGTGGAGGTTTATTACAGAGTAACCAGGGAGATAATGGTGCAATTGCCAAAAGAAACCTGGAAGCCATCTGCTAATCCTCTGAGGTGCAGCATTGACTTCTTAAGACAGAAAACATTTACATGTTGTCACTTCTATCCCAAGTCCTTAAAATAATAAATTATTTGCATAACTGTACACAATGTGTTAAAAACCATAACATATTTTCTAATTTGTTGTGGAAGCAATTAAAGTGTTACTAAACCCAGGACCCTGCATTCACTATATCTGGTCTCCCACAGTACACAGAACCTGGAAATTCAATAGTTTTAGTAAATATAAACTGCTAAATACCTTTTCTCATCAGCAGTGTATAGCAGTTTTGTGACTTCTGTCAGTGTCCGGCCGAGCACTGGTTAAAGCTTGTAGGAGCAGTTTTCATTCTACTCTTACTGTCCTGTGAGGCTGCAGGGCCCCTGACCCTCTGCCTGGACAGTGCTGATTGGCCCTGTGCTGCTCACATGCACCCTCCCAAGAAAGAAATATATATAAATAATCACAGAAGAGATAATTATTTATATTTGAGAGTTTGCACTATATTACATTACATAAAGATACAAAAAATACACACCAAACTGAGCATGTGCAGACTGACTCCAAAGGCTCTGTTCTATAAAGAGGTGTATTGGGGACAGTGGAAGAAGATGAGGATCAGAGAAGACAGAATCAAACAGCCTTTTTACACAATGCGGAGGATTAACTAACCCCTTAGATTCCACAGTGAGTATAACAAGCACGCTTTACTGAACATACAAACTTTTTTTACTGTTGGTTTTGTAACACTTTAAAGCCTGTCTGTTTTTCCCACAAGTGACCTAACCCCCCCGAACGGTCACTCCAGTGCGTATGTACTTTGTAATGTAGCTCTCAAATATAAATAATCTTTTCTGTGATTATTTAAATATCCCTGTAAATTTACCAAATAAAACAAACATACAATACAACATGCAAACAGAGTCAAACAAAATATACGGTAATCATCTACCTATTGCAAAAATCAGCTGTGCAACTGTATATGTCACGTACCTGATGGTAGAATCTGACTTATGCAGGGGGCAACCTCTTACGGCCCTGGTTCAAGAGCCCCTGATAGTGTAAACAAGGAGCTCTGGAGCACAGGGGGGCACGAGGGCTGGACTTGGTCACTGATGGCCGGTGAAAGTCCATTGAAGGCTCGTGCAGACAGAAGAATGGTGATGCATGCTGGGTCGGCAACAGGCCGGCAGCAGAAGTACACAGGGAGCAGACTGAAGAGAAGTCGTAGACAGGCCGGGGTCAGTGCAGGCAGATAACAAGCTGAATCAAAGAGAAGCCAAGGTCACAGGTAACAGGAAGTCTTGCAAAGCAAATCACAGGGGTCACAGGTAACGGGAACGCTGTAGAACAGATAGCACCTGCCACCTGGTGCTGGCCGTTCAAATAGGCTGTTTGGTGCCATTGGCGGCGCGCACAGGCATGCCGGCTGAAGTTTCAGGTTGCGATTCCTGACAGCATAGTTCACAAATTGTAACAGTAGACATCTGACTTTTTCAAGTGCAAACAAACTATTTACTTAGGCAGGCCATAGATTATGGCATTATTTTTATTTATTTTTTTCATCCACCATGGGAATCCCTCCTGCATCGCTATTGTGTTCTGCCAGCAAGGAGCTTTGCCTGCCGGCAAAAAGCAATTATTATTCCCGACTATAACCAGTGGCACTAATTGTTCGGGAAAAACCTGACAGGCTGCTTGTACACAAGTCGAATGATATGTCAACTTGTGTACGATCCATGTATAGCTGGCTTTCGCTGCCTGGATCTCTCTCTCATTGAGGTCTAAATGGGGGAGTATCATCACTCATGGCCACTAGCTCAACATGTATTATTTGTACTGGCCGATGGGACAAATGTCCTCTTCCACAGTTCCCCCCTGCTATTGTTTTCTTTTTTTTTAATATTCATCATATTCTCAATCATCAAACCAAGTACAAAGTGGACATACATGGCAGCTAGACATGTGCAGCTTGTTTCATTCCGAATTGATATTCTGACAAATCTTTGTTTTGATACATCCGAATTACAATAGTACCAAATTTAAACGAATCCGAAATAACAAAAAAAAATTTGGACGAAATTCGAATCTATTCGAATCAATTTTGAATAGTTTTCAAATTTGAATAGTTTACCAATTTCCAAAGATAATACAATTGAATAGAAAATAAAGGAATAGAAAAAAAATTTAATAGAATAGAAAAGAATATAACAGAAAATAAAAGAATAGAATATAATGGAGTAAAACAGAAAAAAAAATACAAAATAAAAGAACAGAATAGAATAAAATAGAATATAACCATCTTCTGAAACTAAAATTTCAAATAGAATAAATTTGAATTTGAATACATAACAATAGAATAGAAAAAAAAATAGAATAGACTATAATAGAATAGACAAGAATACAATTAAAAAAATAATAGAATATAACCATTTCCCAAAATTGAAATAGAATCAATTTGAATTTGCATAGAATAGAAAAGAATAGATTAAAATAGGAAGATGGTTATATTATTTCTATTCTATTCTGTTGTTTTGTTCCTATACTATTTTGTTATTTTCTATTCTAATCTATTATATTCTATTCAAGTTCGAATTGATCATATTTGTATTTTGGGAAATGGTTATATTATATATATTCTTTTGTATTCTATTTTTTATATTCAAATTTCAGAAGATTGTTATAGTCTTTCTATTTAGTTCTACTCTTTTTTTTTTTATTTTTTTATTCTTTTCTATTCTATTTGTTTCTATTCTATTCTTCTCTATTCTGTTCTATTCTTTATTTTCTATTCTATTTTGTTCCGTTTTACTCTATTATATTCTATTATTCTATTTTCTGTTATATTCCTTTCTATTTTATTATATATTTTTTTCTTTTCTATTCCTTTATTTTCTATTCTATTTAATTCTCTTTTTTGAAAATGGAAAACTATTTGAAATTGAAAGCTTTTCGAATTTGAAAACTATTCGAAATTCATTTGAAAACTATTTGAAATTTATTTGAAAAATACTCAAATCGTTTTGAATTCAGAAAATTTAAATTGATTCGAATACAAATAAACAAAACTAATTCTGAAAATGAATTAAACAGATCAAAGGAATTTAACCGCTTCAGGACCGCCCACCGTCAAATGACGGCGGAGCGGTCCTGCTCTCTCAGCGGGTGGACGTCATATGACGTCCTCCCTTTAAGCCGGGATTGCGCGCGATCGGGCGCGCGCACGCGCGTTAGGGCCGAATTTCCCTCCTGCAGTATACTGCAGGTGGGCGACTCTCTCGTCCTGGCGAGGCGGCAGTAAACTGCCACCCGCCAGGACTTCGCCAATTTAAGGAAACTAGACAAATTAAGTAAAAGTCTTAATCAAAACAAATAAACATAAGCTTAGTTAAATTTAAAAGACTTAAGTTTTGCTAAACTCATAAAAAGTTTATTTAAAGTTTATCAAAAGTTTACTTAAAGCTTATCAAAAGTTTAAGCTTTTCGAAAGTTAAAGTTTATCAAAAGGTAAAAGTTTTTTCTCTTAATTTATCTTATCTTTTA
>BLSH010159704.1:213505-229747 GCA_018402905.1 Glandirana rugosa
GACCGTTGTTTTCACTCATGTAGGGATTCACTTTTACAGGTTTAACCCGGGTTTCACAGTTATAAAACACACCGGTGGTAATAAAAGGTTGTGACCGAATTGGGAAAACCCGTACCTCAAGTAGTCTCGAAGTGTCCAACGGTGACCTCAGGAGAAGGTGAGGAGGTACTGTTGTAGTGTCTCGACCACCTACAATCTCTGGAACGTGAGGAGGTGGAAGGTAAAGTCCTAGAAGCTCTGATGAACTCCATGCCCAAAAGGGTTAAGCCAGTGTTGGAAAATAATGGTGGCCACACAAAATATTGACACTTTGGGCCCAATTTGGACATTTTCACTTAGGGATGTACTCACTTTTGTTGCCAGCGGTTTAGACATTAATGGCTGTGTGTTGAGCTATTTTGAGGGGACAGCAAATTTACACTGTTATACAAGCTGTACACTCACTACTTTACATTGTAGCAAAGTGTCATTTCTTCAGTGTTGTCACATGAAAAGATATAATAAAATATTATCAAAAATGTGAGGGGTGTACTCACTTTTGTGAGATACTGTATGTCAAAAGTTGTGTACACACTATATGAAAATCGAACGATCGTGCCTCATACGGAATTTTTCTTCCGATTTTCTCATAGTGTATACCTCCCTTAATGTTCGCCACTGTACAGTATGAATGGTCAGGGAATATGGCTTAAGGTAGCTTTACCTATAGAAATCCCTGTTCCTATAAGTCAAACAAGCCTATCCTACTGGAACATTGCTGCCCTCAGGTATTCTACACCATGCTATGTTTACTGGCCAGGAAGTGCAGGTGGCAGAACAAATGGTGAACAAAAGATTACCTGTGATTCCAGTAGTGCAGATATCTGTCTGGGACTGGCGCCTCACAATGACATGGTCGGTGGGATGTGCAGATGGGTCAATAGGAGGCAAGCAAAGATGTAGTTGGCAAACAGGCAAGGGATCGGTCCAAGTGATAGGCAGAAATGTGGTCAGTAAATAGGCAAGGGTCAGTCAGGTGGTAGGCAGGGACATGGTCAACAAACAAGAACAGTATCGGTCCATGCCGCAGGAGGAAATGTGGTCAGTAAACAGGCCAGGGCCAATCATGTGGTAGGCAGGGACATGGTCAGCAAACAAGAAGAGTATTGGTCCAGGTGGCAGGCAGAAATGTGGTCAATAAATAGGCCAGGGTCTGTATAGGCAGCAGGCAGAGGTGAAACTGCACTGGTGTGGCATCGATTGGGAACACTGTTGCTGGCTGCACTGGTTTGACAGCAGGTCAAGGACAACGATCAGGGACATTGGCCGGCTTGTTTGGTGATACCATACTGGGCTGGCTATATAAAAAGCAAACAAATACTGCTGACAATCACTGGGGGAAAGAATCAGCCGATACTCAGCAGGTCCTTAGACGAGTGCTTCGCTTCAAAAAGGGATTTTATAAGTAGGCCCCCCAGCTATGCCACAGCTGGGACCTCGGTGAACATGCAGCAAATCCCAGCAGTCTCCCCTAAGAGGCAGAGCCCCTCAGGCTGGGGTCTTCTCCTGCAGGGTTAGACCCAGGACTTGAACAGGGCTGCTCCAGGCCTCAAATTATTTATGTGCTCTTCAGCCACCTTCTGGACACACCTCCCCAGGGATTGGCTACAACACAATACATTTTAATGCTGCCCATGTGCCTTGCTCAACCTCATATGCTCCAGAAGGCAGGGGAGTGCAATCACACATGCAGCCTGTGAAACCTAGAACAGCCAAAAGAAAAACAGCTGCTCCATTGATTGCGGAGGAGCCAAAAAAAAAGAACTAAATTTACCTAACATCCTAATAGCCTATCTAGGAGGGTGCTACATAACTACACGGTCACCCAATACAAAAAAAAACCTAAAACTCAGTAGGGTGATTCCCATGCCATTCACGTTACAGTAACCTGTCCTCCAAAGAACCAAAAGTAATCATCAAACTAGTCCCTTATTGACTTCAATGCAATTCAAAATTTGAACCAGTTTGAAATTTGAATGAGACCTGAATTAAATCACAGTCGCTCGGCAACAGAGACTAAAAAGTTGACAGGACTCTAAAACGGTCATTCCAACAAGTGGACATTGCCAGCTCTAGCCTGATGCAATATTATGGCCTTCAACTGGAAAAGGAAGAACCCTACCAGATTTGTGTAAAAGTTTCTGTCCACTTAAATTTAAGGTGTAATAAACATGAAATTTCATCTAGTGTATATTTATGTACTTTTTAAAACTCGTTTGAGCTATAATCTCTGGGTTTTTTTTCTCCCTCTCCCTGTCTCTTCCATGTCCACTGTCACCCAGATGAATTTCGAAGAAAGCCTGAGAGAAAAGCGTTTCTGCATTAAACCATTTGTAGACCCAGCTGTGGATGACAGTGAGTGACAGATGTATAGGGTTCTCAGATGCAGTTTTAAAGTTGAATCCCAGAATGAGCAAATGTTGTCTTAAATCAGTAATAAACCCAAAAGCAAACATTTATTATATTGCAGCTTACCAATTCTTAGATGTGACAACTGCACTAATTTTATTTTTTAGGCTTTCTTCTGTTTTCAACTTGTGATCCAGGCAGCAACTCTGGATCTCTCCAGCAGAATGTATCAGTTTACATGGATGAGGAACCCCTTAACACTGTGATTAAAGTGATTGCAAAGGCTCGTTTTTTTTTTTTTGTTTTGTTTTTTTTAAAATAACAAACGTCATACTTACCTCCTCTAGTTGGTTTTGCACAGAGCAGCACGGATCCTCCTCTTCTCGGGTCCCTCTTTGCAGCTCCTGGCCCCTCTTCCTATCGAGTGCCCCCTCAGCCAGCAGTGCTCTATGGGGGCACCGAGCCAAGTCAGAGCTCCGCATGTCCATTCAGACCCGGAGCCCCGGCCCTCTCTCCCCTGATTGGCTGACTGACTTTGACGGCCGCGGGAGCCCACGGCGCGCCACTGCTGTGTCTCAGTCAATCAGGAGGAGTGTCCTGGAAGGCTAAGAAACTCATGAACATCGCTAGAGAGAGAAGGGGCTCGGTGGGGGTGCTGGGGAGGCTGCAACACACAGAAGGGTTTTTATCTTAGCATAGAATGCATTAAGATAAAAAAACCTTCTGCCTTTACAACCCCTTTAAAATGATCTTATTTTATTTGTGAATGCAAAACATTTATCCCAAAAGGAAAAACACTGTTCGCTGTAACTGATTATAAAGTGTGAGCTGACGTTTTGCTTCAATTATGTTCGTTTAAAACTGGTCTAAATCTGCTAATACATTTAACCCATCCCATTCCCCCCTCCCCCATCAGACTGATAATGCTGCTTTCTGCTGTGCCTCCTGTGCTCATTCCTCCAGAGATGTGTCGTATTAACACGGGAGGTGTGTTACTGGCCAGATCATTAGGTAAAAACAGAGGGAAACTAATGCCACCACATCTAATGATTGGTAAGCTGCAATATAATACATTTTTGGTTTCAGGTTTAATACCACTTTAATAGAAGAGGCTCGTGTATACCTAAATTTTGGTGTTTGTTGTTTATTTCTTCCAGATCTGTGCAGTAATCCAGTGTGAAGCTATGGCTCTGTTCAAGAGCTTCCTGTATTAAGACCAGTCACTGCTGCGCTCTCTCCTTGTGCAGGGTGATTTTTTTTTTTTTATCTGTCCCCTCCTGTAGTTTTCTACAGGCAGCCTGTAGAGGGTGGCCCTGTTGCATCCTCCCTGTTGCTCTGCTCCGGCACAGACTCTATACAGGGGTTAATAGAACTAAGGGGCTGCCACAGGCTCTCATCAAGAGTGCCCTCCTATGCTTGATCTTTCCACCCAGCTATTCAAAGAAGCCGTACTACAGTTCCTATGAATGGAAAGTGATCTGTGAATGGAGAATGGGTGGATAATTCATAGGTCTGCCTCCTCTTGACGAAATCCTGTAACAGCTCCTTAGTTCTATTAATTATCAGGGCCATGTTACAATACTCATCCTGTTGTTAGCTAGTGACAGGATCGCTGTACAGGGGCAAACAAGTCAGGAAAAATACTTGCCTATTTATTTGTCGCTCCTTTGCTGAATTGGCAATACATTGTTCCCTCACTGGCAACCCACATTCTGCAGCGTTTTGTCAGCAAGGCAGCAACGCTTTGCTAACGAGCGAGGGACATGTGGAAGTAGGTGAGTGCTTTCTCTGCAGTTTTTAGTGATCCAGTCACCTCTGACATATATTTACTTTGGTGGATTTTTGTCGGGTAGATTGCTAGGTAGATATTTTATTAAAACTTGCGTTTATAAAGGATGAGCTTACTACTCAATGTATCTCCTTCTATGACAGAGAAACGCCGCCTCCAAGGACTGTCAGATTTTCTCACTGATGTTGCTCGGAAAGAACTAGAGACTTTAGACCTGAAGATACCATCATGCAGTGTTATCTACATCCCCCTGGTGAGAGAAATCCAGGGACACAGAACTGCCTTATAAATGGCTAGTAGTAGTTAGTCACATTTAACTGGAATTGTTATGTAATATATCAGACTTTTCACTACTCATCCATGTGATGTTTCCTCATTTCAAATGTGCGTCAAGAACAAACCCCCAGTATTTATAGTCACACAGGTAACTTATTTACCTTAATCTCATCATTGTGTTATGGAATGTGTCAAAGCGGGGGGTGTAAAAGCTTGTATTGCCACCCTGCTCTTATTTACCTAACCCAATCACCATGGTGTCATAAATACTGTTGCAAAACACATTAGAACTGAGGAAGCCACTTGGATGAGTGTAGAAATGCCTTCAACATTACAAAACAAATTCAATTTAATGTGAATAAAGTGGACCTGAATTTGTGAGGATTTGTTGTATTATAGGGAACATCTAGAAATGTTAATTGTGTCTTAGTAATACACTGACAATCGTACATTTTTCTATAATACTTCCTGAAAAATACTTCCTGTTATGTGAGGGTGACCCCAGCCTTATACAGGGAAAACTCCAGGCAGTTTATTGGGGGTTCTGTGTTGGTGTTGAGAAGAAAAGTGGGGGAACTAGTGCTGCGCCCGCAGAGCACCACTTGCTGTACATTTGTAGGCTTGACCAAAAAGTAGATGTTTCTTCACGGTCTATGGCTTGTAGTGTGCCATCTGTTCGCTTTAGTATAGACAAAGTAGGGCCTTGGGGTACTCTAAAGAGATCGGTGGAGTACAATAAGCCTAATTGGAACCAGCGATAATAACCCCCAGCCAAGTGTAAAGGCCAGCATTGATAGCTCCCAGCATATATCATGGCCAGCAATAACCACCAAGACCTGTCACAGCAATTGGCCCCCAACATGGCACTATAATTAATCCCAGACAAGGCACAAAAATTAACACCCAGAATGGTACAATAAATAACCCCCAGCATGGCACAATGATAAACCTCCAGCACAGTAATAAACCCTCAGCACTGCAAATTAATTATTCTCCAGCACTGGACATTAAATACCCCTCCACCATTGCATAATAAATAATCCCCAGGAGTTAGCAGTCAGCGTGCACCCTTTACTGTGAAACATCATACAACTTAGCATGAAGAGATCAGTGTAGCATATAGAGTGTTGGTCAAGACTGTGTACATTATTTTCTCAGTGTGCCTCTCCTGTTGATGGTCATTGTGCCCCTCTGTATATTGGTGGTCAGTGCTCCGGTATGCTGGTGGTCAGTGTGCCACCTGTAAAATCGTGGTCAGTGTGTCCCCTGTACTGTGGTGTTCAGTGTTTCCCCTCTAAAACATTGGTCCATGTGCTCCTTGTAAATTAGTGGTCAGTATGACTCAGTATGATGGTGGTCAGTCTGCTCCCTGTATACTGGTCAATGTGCCCTATGATCACTGGTGGTTCATGTGCCCCCTGTACAATTGTGGTTAGTGTGCTCCTGTAAACTGGTGATTAGTGTGCCTCCCTCCATCTGCTGGTCATCTCTGCACCCCCTCTCTCCATCAGTCACCTCTGCACTCCCCCATCCACTGTTCACCTGTGCTCTCCCATCTTCTACCAGCAGCAGGTGACCTCTGCACCCCCTCCCTTCATCCACTGGTCACCTTTGCACCCCCTTCATCCACTGGTCACCTCTGAACACATCACCATCCACTGGTCACCTCTGCTCCCACCTCCATCCACTGGTCACCTGTGCTCTCTTCTACCAGCAGCAGGTGACCTCTGCACCCTCTCCCTTCATCCACTGGTCACCTTTGCACCCCCTTCATCCACTGGTCACCTCTGCACCCATCACCATCCACTGGTCACCTCTGCACCCACCTCCATCCACAGGTCACCTCTGCACCCACCTCCATATACTAGTCCTCTCTGCATCCCTTCCCTCCAATGATCACCTCTGTACCCACCCCCACCCTGCATCCACCGATCACCTTTGTATCCCCCTTCCGCAGTCACCTCTACATCCACTGGTCAACTCTGCATCTTCTCTCTCCACTGGTAACTTCTGCACTCACCTTCTTCTCTCTATTGGTCACCTCTGCACCCACCTCCCTTCCTGTATTGGTCACCTCTGCACCCACCTCCCTTCCTGTATTGGTCACCTCTGCACTCACCTCCCTCCCGGTATTGGTCACCTCTGTACTCACCTCCCTCCCTGTATTGGTCACCTCTGCACTCACCTCCCTCCCTGTATTGGTCACCTCTGCACTCACCTCCCTCCATCCACTGGTCACCCCTGCACCCTATTCCCTCCACTGGTCACCTTTGCTCTCCCCCTTCCATTCACTGGTCACCTCTGCTCTCCCCCTTCCATTCACTGGTCACCTCTGCTCTCCCCCCTACAATCCAGTAGTCACCTGTGCTCTCCCCCCTTCCATCCAATGGCCACTTCTGACCCCCCCCTTCACTGGTCGCCTATGCACTCTCCTCTCTTTACAGGCACAAGTCACCTCTGCAGCACCTCCACCTACTTTTATCCATTGGTCAGCTGTTCACCATGTTCTTTCATCCAGGGAATCCACATGGCCCCTGCTGGCACTTTCCTAATACCGGATCCTAATGAAACTACCAGGGAACTGCAAGGAGAATGGATCAGAGCAGTATGAGCTTCTGCCATGTAATGTACCTGGAGGGAGGTGGTGCTACAGTGGCAGCTGGCAAAAAAAAAAAAAAGCTTTTCCAGTTTTGAAGGTGCTGTAGCATACTCAAGAACTCCCTGGTGCCGCTCCTGGCCTTATACTGTGGCTGTATATTTGCAGTGTGAGATTTAGGGCACTGCTGCCTCTGACTGCTAGTTTCAAAAGATTTGGAGTCCGATTTGGTGATGTTACTACTGTGCTTTTCACTGTTGCCATTGCTGAAGGTTCTGACATGTGGAAGCAAAGACCTGCCATCTACCAAGATGGCTGCCTCCTGAGACACAAAGCAGAGCAAGGCATGCATGGTAAGTCATAAATGGGGAAAGATCAGCTGCAGGGACACCACAGGAAATAATAATGGCTAGTCCTTTGACCTCTGCATGCTTTTTTTTTAACCGCTTTTGTACCATGGTACGTTTTATAGGGGTAGGTTGGTGGCCCTTTATTTACCCAGTGCCATTTATAAACAGCAGTGGATAAATAGCTGTCAGGTGGCTGATCCGCATGGTAACCGCTTTGCACCCAGCTGTCGTTAGACAGCTCAGAACACAGAGAACTATTACCCAGCTGATCCAAGAGATCGGGTACCATGCGATCACTGCAATTGGTCACCATTGCAATCACATGGCACTGGTTACAGTGCTGATCCCTCTGCTTCCCCTTACATCAGGAGGAGAGAGGTTGTGTAATTGTGAATGTGGACAGAATTAATGAATTCATTCATTCTGTTTCACTGACACAACAATCATTTTTTATTAACCCCTTATCTTCCACACATACTGTACTATCTCTATTTGACCCTATATTAACCCTTTCACCTCTTTTATCCTGCACATTTTGACATTAACCCCTTCATCTCCATCCTGACACTGTATGTGACCAATACATTAAAGGAGTTGTAAAGGCAGACGGTTTTTTATCTTAATGCATCTATGCATTAAGATAAAAAAATCCTTTTGCATGTAGCAGCCTCCCCAGCACCCCCCTAATTACTTACTTGAGCCCCATCTCTCTCCAACGATGTCCATGAGTGTCTAAGCCATCCGGGACATTCCTCCTGATCAGTGTTGCCAACCGTCAGTATTTTTACTGGCAGCCTGTAAAAAATGTACACTTTTCTCCTGCCAGTAAATGCCAGTGACAGGAAAAGGTTGCCAATAAAAAATATGGCTGTGATACACAGCTTGGAACTGCCCATGCATAGTTCTTTTTCAGAGCCAGCTGAGACCATCCAAGTGCCTGCTACAATGTGTTCGGGCGGTGCCGGAAGGTGGGCTGGACTGGCGGAGATGGAGCCTGAACATGTTGTGTGATGTTATGGTGCAAGGGAGCAGAGCAGAACCGCCGGAGCCGAGCGTGCAGATCTGTGGGACGGGAGCAAGGCAGGCCAGGAGTGGGACTGTCAGTGTTTGGACTGAAGTAGACTGAAAGGACCACCTGATGTGGAGAGAGGCTATCACTGTGACTCAGGAGGGGGCGTCATGTTAGTGATCTGTGCTGCTGCACACTCCTGATGTGGAGAGAGACCATCACTGTGACTCAGGAGGGGACGTGTCATGTCGGTGATCTGTGCTGCTGCACACTGCTGTCAGTGTCACTGTGAGAGTCAGTGTCGTGTGTGTGCCGCCCATTCTAATTTATTGCCCTCCTGTCCCTGAGCA
Organism: Glandirana rugosa; assembly: GCA_018402905.1. Taxonomy (NCBI): domain Eukaryota; kingdom Metazoa; phylum Chordata; class Amphibia; order Anura; family Ranidae; genus Glandirana; species Glandirana rugosa. The sequence continues at coordinate 222,264 of BLSH010159704.1, forward strand.
TCTTACTTACTATTTCGAAAATAAAATAAGAAATGTTTTTTGCCTTAACATCTACCTTAACCGTTTCCCGACTGCCTTACGTACTTCTACTGCGGCAATGTGACTCTCCTGCGATGTGCACAGCTGCGGGCACGCGCCAGCGTGCTCTCGTGCCCGCCGCACGCTCTCTGAGTTGGCCGCGGGTCGGGCGGACTCTGTCTGCTGGCAACCTCACGATCGCCTGTGAGAGAGGAAGAACAGGGAACCGCCGATGTAAACACAGCGGTTCCCCGTTCTGACAGGTGGAGTGACACTGATCCCTGTGATAGATCAGTTAGTTCTGCCATGCCCCTGCCAGCCCAGCCCCCACACAGTTAGAACATGCCTAGGGAACACAGTTAACCCCTAGATTGCCCCCTGCAGGTTAACCCCTTCCCTGCCAGTGACATTTATACAGTAATCAGTGGCTATTTTTAGATCTGATCGCTGTATAAATGTCATTGGGCCAAAAAAGTGTCAAAAATTTCCATCTGTCCACCACAATATCGCAGTCCCGATAAAAATCGTAGATCGCCGCCATTACTAGGAAAGAAAAAAATAGTAAAAACGGCATAAATGAATTCTCGTGGTTTATAAACGCGTCTACTTTCGCGCAAACCAATCAATATGCGCCTACTTTTTTTTTTTTTTTTAATACCACAAAATTGTAGAAGAATTTATATTTTATTTTATATTTTTTTATATTATTTTTTTTGAACATGTGTTATAGCAAAAAGTAAAAAATATTGGGTTATTTTCAAAATTGATACTTTTTTTTGCTGATAGCGGTGATCAAAAGTGACGCAGAGGTGATCAAATACCACCTAAAGAAAGCTCTATTTGTGGGAAAAAAGGACATCAATTTTGTTTGGGTACAACGTCGCACAACCATGCAATTGTCAGTTAAAGTGACGCAGTGTCGAATTGCAAAAAGTGCTCTGGTCAGGAAGGGGGTAAATCCTTCCGGGGCTGAAGTGGTTAAATCACATTGCTAATTGCATATTGTACTTGTTTGCAAACTAAATACTGAAATTTGCACCTAAAACTGTAATTTTGTAACTTTTGGAAATACTAGTAAAAACTTGGCTGTGCCAGTAAATTTTGAGTGTCGTGCCATTATATTTCAATCTGGTAGGTTGCCAACACTACTCCTGATTGGCTGAGACACAGCAATGGTGCCATTGGCTCCCCGCAGCTGTCAATCAAAATCAGTCGGCCAATCAGGGGAGAGAGGGGGCGGAGTCAGGTCGGGGCTCTGTGCCTGAATCGATACACAGAGCTCTGACTCGGCTTGGGTGCCCCCATAGAAAGCTGCTGGCTGTGGGAGCACTTGACAGGAGGTAGGGGCCCGGTGCAGCGAAGAGGGACCCGAGAAGAGGAGGTTACGGGCTGCTCTGTGCAAAACCAACTGCACAGAGCAAGTAAGTATAGCATGTTTGTGATTTAAAAAAAAAAAGACGTTACAATCATTTTAACCCATTTACTTTCTCCTTTCTCTGTGTATGACCTGTATATAAGTCTATCTAGTGCACCATTTTCAATCTCCATGTTTAACCCTCATCAGTACCTGCATGTTTCTTCATTTTCTAAAAGTTGTGCCTAAAAATTAGATCACATTGGGGTGTCTACTTTAAAAAAAAAATGGTAATTTCAGGGTGTTTCATACGATTCTGCCATTTTTAACAGAAAGTTAAGAGATACTGTTTATTCTTACTATTTTTTCACTAAAGAATGATTTTAAAGTGATTGTCTGCGATTTGGGAGTGGGAGTGACGTCCCGCGACTCCGGCCAGTCACAGAGCCGGAGTCTGCGGCCCCGGAAGGAAGAGGGGCAGAAGATGGAGGTGCAATGCAGGCAAGTGCCACATAATGGGCTAATATGCAATGCATACTAGCCCATTATGCTTTTACATTGCAGGTTAATAAAGAGGAAGTAAAACCCATCAGGGTTTACTTCCTCTTTAACCAGTTGCCGATCGCCCGCCATGGATTGACGGTGGCAACTTGGCTCGATATTGCGATCGCTCCCTCGCTTTGACAGAAAGGGGACCGCTAATGTAAGCAAGCAGATCCCCGTTCTGTCAGTGGGGAAAGAATGTGATCGTAGGCTCCCTGTGTATGGGGGTCGAGACCACTCTCCTCCCCCAGTCAGCCCAGCCCCCACACAGTTAGTAACACATCCCAGGGAACACAGTTAACCCTTTGATCGCCCCCTAGTGTTAACCCCTTCCCTGCCAGTGACCTTTACACAGTAATCAGTGCATTTTCATAGCACTGATCGCTGTATGAATGCCAATGGTCCCAAAAAAGTGTCAAAATTGTCCAACATGTCCGTCGCAATGTTGCAGTCCTGCTAAAATCGCAGATCGCCGCCATTACTAGTAAAAAAAAAAGCTCCATAAATTAATACTCATCGTTCGTAAATGCGGCAACTTTTGCGCAAACCAATCAATATATGCCGAATTACGAGAAGAATATATATCGGCCAAAACTGATGAATAAATTTGTTTTTTTATATATTTTTTTGTATATGTATTTTAGCAAAAAGTTAGAAATATTGGATTTTTTGCAAAATTGATGCTCTTATTTTGTTTATAGCGCAAAAAATAAAAACCACAGAGGTGATCAAATACCACCAAAAGAAAGCTCTATTTGTGGGGAAAAAAGGACGTCAATTTTGTTTGGGTACAACGTCACACGTCCGAGCAATTGTCAGTTAAAGCGACGCAGTGCCGAATCACAAAAAGTGCTTTGGTCCTAAAGGGGGAAATCCTTCCGGGGCTGAAGTGGTTAAGGGATAGCTGATTGCTATGGAAGATGAGCCTGCTTTTCCCAGGGTTTCATCATTCAGTACAGCTGGATATGATCCAACTTTCTATTTTTATAAACCTACTGCCATCTACTGGTTAGAATGTATATTGCACCATGCAAATGACTAAAAAATGCAGCGGGACCTTAAAAAGACCCTGCCTCCAGGCCATTCGTTTCAACAAAATATTTCCATAAGATATGTGCATTTAATGTATTTTAGGTTTGTTATTTACCTGTAAAAGCCTCCCTTGTGCAGAGTACTGCTGCTGGGCACTGCCTGTGGGATGTGATATCAGAAGCCCAGCAGATACAGAGCTGTCATTCAAGATTCGTCTTCACTCCTCTGCCAGCAATTACATAAAAGGTTATGTAGTGATGTGAGCAGGGCCGCTGATAGAAATCATGGGGCCCCCTACAGCCTACCTGAGGGGCCCCCTAAAGCCCCACCCCTGGTCCAGTCCCTGACTCCTCCTTCAGCCCCACCCCTGGCCCCTCCCCACTGCAGAGACAGTGCCACCCATGTTGCCAAAATGCCATATTGCATGTGCTAATAGATGGATAAGGGTGGGTATTCCGCGCTATGGACAAATTTAAAAAAGAAGGTAAACTGGTAGCTGTGGCCTCCACTAGTACCAACCATCAAATGGCTGGCCAGAGTAATACATGGTAAAAGGTAAGTGGAAATGGCGCTGCTAAATAAATGATCTATTTCTTTAGCAGCGGCGGTGCCATTTCCACTTACCTTTTACCATATTGGATGATGCATGTGCTGCCAGCGTAGCGTCCTTTATTGAAACCCCTCACAAAAACGGAAGTGACGTTCTGTCACTGCCATGTTGCTACGCCCGCAGTTGTTTGCAGTAAGGATACAGACAGAAGGCGGGAAGCGGACATCTTTATACACCCACCGGAGTTTTTAATTTCACACTTATTGTGTAAATGCAGCTTGCATACTGAGATACAGAATTTAGAAGTACGTGACATGATTTTGAAGTTCAATTTTATAAGCAGCGCCAAGCCTGCTGATCTCACAGCTTAGCAATTGTCACAGAACACCGCTGCTTTTAAAATTTAACATCAAAACAGTGAGACAGATTTCTGTATACTGTATTTCTGCGTATAAGCTCCTTTTACTGTTAAAAATAAGTGTGAAATCAAAAAAATTCCGCTGGGTGTACAAAGATATCCTCTTGGCACATTCTGTCTGTATCCTTAGTGCGGGGTGTAGCAACATGGCGGCGACGGAACATCACTTCTGGTTTCCATTTCTGTGGGGATTCAATAAAGAGCGCTACACCTGCAGAGACAGTGCCACACCACCCATGCTGCCAAAATGCCATATTGCACCATGTGCTGCTTTCAGAGAGACAGTGCCAAGGTGCACATACAATATGGCATTTTGACAGCATGGGTGGCAATGGCGCTGGCACTGCCAGTTGTCAATCATGCTGCTGCCATTGCCAATGTCAAAATGTACAAAGGTTGTACTGGCATATCAGTGGCCCTGGATGTGAGGGGAGAGGCAGAGGAGCTGTGCCAGCTCAAACAGTAACTAGACACTCCCAGAAGATGAAAGGGCTATAATGTGCAAGAAGGAAGGGGGCTGGGCTGGAGTGATACAGAATTGGCACTTTCCGGGGTGTCAATTCTCTAGAAAGTTAGGAGGCATGTTGCAAATCAATATAAAAATGTAAATGGAAAGGAAAAACACTGCAAGTGAGCATTTAAAATACTTGTTTTGTCTGTGCTGTTACCTGCAAGCGTTTTAAGTTGGTTAAAAAAACTATAAAAATGCACAACGGTTATAGAAATAATTGAGAATTGTCTGCATAGTGTGGATTCATTCAGTGAGCTGTGTGGCATACTTAGGAAATGGTGAACCTCACCTCGTTCAATTATCAGACTTGCACATGACTGTTTTCAGTTTATTTTCTGCAGGTAAAATTCATGGAATTATGTATCCTGTTTGTTTAGGTTTGGACAGCAGCAATACTAGACATATGGACTCTGACCACACTAAAAAAAGAAACATGTTTGTAAAAGGGCTGGAAGCAATATATAGTCAGTGTTTGGGGTGATAAGCAGAGAACACCTGTGTCATCTGTCATTAGCAGGATAACCAAGATGACAAACCTCCTACACTGCATCTAGAATTGCCTGATGAAGTCAGTGTGAGGGTGTAGCAAAGGGGGAAATTCTACAACTGGTGCAGCTACTCAAAGGGCCAGGTCAGAGAAAGGAGTCACAGAGATGCTTTTTTTTTTTTTAGTTCAGAGAACTATTACTGCACTGAGAAGTGAGTGTTTCTGAAAGTTTTCCTTTAGAATTCCTAGAAGGTCAGAGAATATGGACCAAAATGTTAATATGGTGGATGGCGTTTTGTATTCTTTTGGCTCACCTTAGTTTAACTGTAATATATACTTTCTAACAATATACTATATTCAAAAAGACTCTGTCAAGTATTTGTGTTGCTGCATGCAAAGCAGTGGAAGGCATTCTATACCTTTCAGCTGCAAGACACACTAAGCTGTGAGGTGTAGTTTCACTTACTGTATATGTGTAAGGTATAGGGTCACATGTATTTGCTGAATTCTTCACCTTTCTCTGAAATGATTTATAATCCCTTCTAGATTGGTTTCCTCTTGTCAATTGAGCGTCTTGACTTTATGAAGGACAAAACTGACTTTGAGATTGAAGGTTTGGAATTTGTGGTAAGAAATGTTCTAACTTCTACCTTGTCTGCCAATCACCATATGCGTAATGAGACAAACCTTATTATATCACAGGTTGGTGTGGACTGATTTCTAACTAAAGCATGGTACACACTAGCGGTTTTCTTTTTTTTGTTCAAGCCAGTGGATTGAATGAAAAATGACTGACTGCTCCGGTCGGATCCACTGTACTAACAATCCGACGTTCGTACAGCGATCTCCCCGACTGAGCTGTTGTGTTTTAAGAGCGTTAATCGGGAGCCAGTCGGCCGCTAGTTTTCCAGCATTTACTTCTGACACACTGCTCAGTTGAAAAAATGCAAAATTAAAGCATACGCTTTTTGTATGCGTTTTCTGAGTGCCTGACTCCCAGCATACACCTGTGAAATATGGACATGTGACAAAAAAAATGCAACCGCAGTGCGCTTTTGACACATTTTCCATTCATTTCAATGGGGAGCTGTGTTTTTTCCCCACACTCCAAAGATATGCTGGTACATTAATTGGCTCCTGTTTAAATTAGCCCTAGTATGTGTATGTGTGAATGTGAGTTAGGGACCTTAGATTGTAAGCTCCATGAGGGCAGGGATTAATGTGAATGTATAATCATGTCAGGGCTGGGTTCAGCCCTTCCTTCTCAGAGCTCTAGTGCTCAGCTGTCAGTTAATTGTCAGTACTCTTCATTCCAGTGACTCACCTGGTCTTCATTTCCTGCTCGTCAGCTAGCCATGCTGGCTATTTAAACTGCCTGGATATCAGTCTCCTGTGCCTTCGCCTGGTCAACATATCCAGATACTCTCTGCTGTATTTTCCTGTTAAAGACTTTGCCTGGCTGACTTTCCTTCCGGTTCCTGATCCTCTTTGCTGCCTCTGACTATGCTGGGTACGGTCCAGAGGAGTCTCATCCTAGGATGTACATGCTCCTGTCCTCCTCCATGCTTTCCATAGACGTTTTCCCCTCAAACCTGGTGGTCCTCTGAGGAGGAGGGGTCGTTGAGGAGGGTTGGGATCAGTCCTTCCTTCTCAGAGCTCTAGTGCTTAGCTGTCGGTTAATTGCCAGTACTCTTCATTTTACAGTGACTCACCTGGTCTTTATTTCCTGCTCATCAGCTAGCCCTGCTGTCTATTTAAACTGCCTGCATCAGATCACCTGTGCCTTCGCCTGGTCAACATATCCGGATACTCTCTGCTGTGTTTTCCTGTTAAAGACTTTGCCTAGCTGACTTCCCTTCTGGTTCCTGATCCTATTTGCTGCCTCTATTACGCTGATCTCTGGATTCCTGTTTCACTGGCTTATTCCGACCACCCACTCTGGTTACCGAACCCTGCTCTGACTACGTTTGCTATGTTTGTACCATTTTATTAAAAAGTGTGATTTTTTTACTGCACTTCTGTCTCAATCTGATTCATGGTTCCTAACAGCAGGGGCGTCGCTAAGGGGTGGCTATCGGGGCTGGAGCCCCGAATGTCACGCCCTCACCCCCGAGCCTCCCGAGGGGCCCCTAATGGCGATGTCAAGTTGCCCGCCCGCAGGGAGGGTGACTTGACAGAGCCGCGGTTGGACCCACTGGTGCATGGGGTCTATTGGCCGGCGCGCAGCACTCCTCCAGGCTCCAGTGATGATTATAGCTGCCTGGAGCGGAGGAGCCCTTTCCCGACAGCTGTTACAGGTCCGTGGAGTATCCCCTCCTAGGCAGCAGCAGCATGCAGGCAGACAGACAGAGCACATCCGTCCCCCCTCCCGCCGCCATGGGAGTCGGCGGCTCTGATAGTCCCCCTCTCAGGTCCGGCACTCAGGGCTCTGTGTTCAGTTCGCCGCGGCTTCTGGAAAGAGGTGGATAAGGGAGGAGGGGGATCCTGGCGGCTGTGTTGTAAAGCCCGGATGGCGGATATCAAAGCTGGGTCAGTGAAATGGAGCGGATCCCCCTCCTCACTGGTAATCCC
>BLSH010159704.1:233936-245711 GCA_018402905.1 Glandirana rugosa
GGATAAGCCCCCCCCCCCCCCCGGTTCTAGTTACCCTTTCTTGTTCTGAGTCGTCCATCGACTTACAGGCTCTAATCGACTACAGGGGCTACAGGTCTGTTTATAGATGGTGCCTTTGTGTCTAAGCACTCGATCCCGCTGCAGCTTTGTGCCACTCCACTTGCCATTGAGGCTATTGATGGGAGACCTCTCAGCCTGCCCATGTGACTCTTGAGACTGCTCTGTTGACCATGGCCGTAGGGACTCTTCACCATGAGATAATCCAATTCCAAGTAATTTCCTCACCTCATTTCCTGGTGGTTATTGGTTATCCTTGGTTATAGAGGCACAACCCCTCTTTTGATTGGCTTCGTGCTCAGGTTCTTTTCTGGTCACCACAATGCAGTAAGACATGTTGTCAGAAAGTGGCTAAGGTCTTGAGCACCTCTTCACTCTCCCCCCTGCCGGAGGATTACTGAAAATTTAGCAATGTCTTTGACAAAGGTCAAGCTGGTAGTTTGCCTCCACACCGGTCGTATTATTGCGCAATTGGCCGTCAACCTGGTGCCATACCTCCTTGTGGCCGCTTTTACACTTTGTCTGTCTTGGAGGACAAAGCCATGGAGGAGTATGTTGCCAATGCACTTTCTCGAGGATTCGTCCATAAATCCTTGTCTCCTGCTGGTGCTGTTTTTTTTTTTTTTCTGAAAAAAGAGTGGTGAACTAAGACCTTGTATTGATTATAGGGGTCTCAATCGCTTCACGATTATGAATGCTTATCTGATTCCGTAGATTACGGAGTTATTTGACCACCTTAAGGGAGCAACGTTTTTCACAAAGCTTGATTTGAGAGGGGCATACAATCTCCTGAGGATCAAGGAGGGCCACGAATGGAAAACTGCATTTAATACCAGAACAGGCCATTACGAATACCTTGTAATGCTGTTTGGTCTTTGCAACGCTCCAGCAGTTCTCCAGGAATTTATCATTTTTGTCCTCCGATGTTGTTGCAGCTATGTGTGGTGGTTTATCTCAACGATATCCTCATATTTTCCAGTTTCCTAGAGAGCCACCACACAGATGACTGTCGTGTGCTTCAGAGGCTGAGATATAATAACCTGTATTGTAAATTGGAAATGTGCAAATTTCATTGTGGGCAGGTTAAATTCCTGGGTTATGTGATTTCCACTGCTGGTTTTTCAATGGACTCAGAGAAACTTTGGCAGTTCTACATTGACCCCAGCCCATGGGTTTATTTCCACTGCAACGTTTTCATGGCTTTGCCAATTATTATCAGAAGTTTATTCGTAACTTATCGTCTCTGGTCAAACCCCTGACTGATATGACTAGAAAGGACAGTAACCCACAGAATTGGTCTCCGGATTCCATTAATGCCTTTGAGTGTCTCAAGGCTGCCTTTGTTTTTGCTCCTGTATTTGTACATCCTGATCCTACGGTACCTTTCATCTTTGAGGTTGATGCATTTGAGACTAGAGTTGGTGCCCTTCTGTCTCAATATCCTACCTCTGAGAGTGCTATGCATCCTTGTGGCTACTTTTCTAAGAAATTGTCTCCTGCGGAATGCAATTAAGAGATTGGGGACAGAGAGTTGTTAGCGATCATTTTAGCTCTTAAAGAATGGATCCATCTACTCGAATACCACTGTGCTGGTTCTTATTCTGACTGACCATAAGAATCTCACATTCTTGTCTGAGGCCAAACGCCTCTCTCCCAGAAGGGCGCAATAGGCTCATTTCTTGTCAAGCTTTAATTACATAGTCTAATTCTTACTCGGTACTAAGAATGTAAGGGCTGATGCATTGTCGCAACAGTTTTCCTCCGCTTCCAAGATGGAGTCGGTTCCTGTTCTTGTGATACCTCCCAATCGTATTCTGGCTACGGTTCGTATCAGTCTCACTTCACCTTTGGGTGACAGAATTCTTGCCGCTCAGATCCATTCTCTTCCTGAGAAACCTTGTGACCGCTGCTTTTTCCCTGAGAGTCTCCGCACTGCCGTGCTCTTACCATTCTCCCAAGGCTGCTGGCCACCCTAGGAAGAATTAAACCATTCGGTCTATTTCCCAACAATTCTGGTGGCCTAGTCTCTGTGCGGATGTAGCTGCCTTCGTAGCTGCCTGTTCCGTGTGTGCTCAGAGTAAGACACCACGACACCTTCCAGTGGGCCTCCTACAACTCATACCCAATGGAGAGAGGTCTTGGACCTACCTGTCTATGGATTTTAATGTTGAGTTACCCAACTCTCAGGGCAACACAGTTATCCTTATGGTGATTGACCAGTTCTCCAAAATGTCTCACATATGTCTCATGTATTCCACAAGTTGCCCACATCCAAAGAGCTGGCTTCCATTTTTGCTCGGGAGATGAGCTTACATGGGCTACCCATGGTTATCATCTTGGACAGGGGTAGCCAGTTTGTGTCCAGGTTTTGGCGAGCCTTTTTATGCACAGTTGGGAATTCATCTTATCTGCTCTTCTGCGTATCACCCCCAGTCCAATTGGGCCGCAGAACGAGCCAACCAGTCCTTGGAGCAGTTTTTACGTTGCTACATTTCTGACCACCATAACAACTGGTCAGACCTCTTACCTTGGGCGGAATTTGCTTACAATAGTGCCGTCAATACTGCTTCCCGATTGTCTCAATTTATGGCGAATTATGGTTTCCAACCATCCATGTTGCCTGACTCATTTGTTCCTCTGAGCATTCCTGCATTGGAGGAGCATTTCCGTGTTCTTTGTTCAAATTGGGTACATGTACAAGAGTCCTTGCAACATGCCAATGATAGGTATTGACTGCAGACGCCTACCTTCGCCTTCCTACCAAGTTGGGGAGAGGGTCTGGCTGTCATCTCGCAACCTCCGACTCTGTGTTCCTTCACTGAAACTGGCACCATGGTTTATTGGACCTTTCCGTATTCTCCGTAGGATCAACCCAGTGGCTTGCGATTTAGACCTTCCTTCTAGTATGCGTATTTCAAATGTATTTCATGTCTCCTTATTAAAACCTTTGCTATGCAACCGCTTCACTACCTCGGTACCACATCCTCACCCAGTATAGGTTGAGAACCATGAGGAGTATGAAATACAATCTATCATTGATTCCCGTAGGTTCCGTGGGCGCATACAGTACCTGGTTCATTGGAAAGGGTACGGCCCGGAGGAGAGCTCTTGGGTCTCATCCTAGGATGCACATGCTCCTGTCCCCCTCCGTGCTTTCCATAGACGTTTTCCGCTCAAACCTGGTGGTCCTCCGAGGAGGAGGGGTCGTTGAGGAGGGAGTACTGTCAGGGCTTGGCCTCAGTCCTTCCTTCTCAGCGCTCTAGTGCTCAGCTGTCGGTTAATTGCCAGTACTCTTTATTCTACAGTGACTCACCTGCTCTTTATTTCCTGCTCATCAGCTAGCCCTGCTGGCTATTTAAACTGCCTGGATCAGATCACCTGTGCCTTCGCCTGGTCAACATATCCGGATACTCTCTGCTGTGTTTTCCTGTTAAAGACTTTGCCTAGCTGACTTCCTTTCTGGTTCCTTATCATGTTTGCTGCCTCTGACTACGCTGATCTCTGGATTCCTGTTTTACTGGCTTATTCCGACTACCCGCTCTGGTTACCGAACCCTGGCTATGTTTTGAATACGTTTGCTCTGTTTGTACCATTTTATTATAAAGTGTGATTTTTTTTTTACTGCTTTTCTGTCTCAGTCTGATTCATGGTTCCTGACAAATTAATATGTAAAGCACTGCGTAAATTGACGGCGCTATAGAAGTACCTGTAATGTAATAAATGAAAATCTCTCTATTTAAATTTTACTTTTGGGCGGGGTTGGGATGGGTTTGCTTCTGTGTTAGGTTCTTATTGCTGTGCCCTTTTTATACAACAATGGCAGCAATAAATATATTTATTGTAGGGAAGGTGATGAAAAGCTAGAACCTCAATCTGCTTTTAATCACTGCCTGTGTACAAGATGCAGATCTCCCATCATGTCCTGTCCAATAAAAATTGCACCATAGATAACCAAACAGGCAGATGATCTAATTCTTGCTTTTACCACAATAGTTAAACCAACTGTCAGTTTCTTATATCTCCTGGAAAATAGGTTGGTGAGATCCTTTCATGGAATTCCTGATTCTTCACACTGGATGTACTTATTATGAGATGCATCCATTCTGCCTGCTGGACTTTTTTCCAACAAATACTTTTATTGTGGTATAAAGATGATACCAGTATCAGTTTAACACATTTTTCACATACAGCAGAACCATTTATACATATAATTGTTTGTTTAGTATAGTGGCATTAAGGCTATTTTCACACTGGGGTGTTTTTCAGGCGTTTATGGGCTAAAAATAGTGCCCTTATAGCGCCTGAAAACACCCCCCCCCCATCCACCCCAGTGTGAAAGCCTGAGTGGTTTAACTCTGGGGCGGTACGCGTGCAGGATGTTACAAAATGTCGTCCAAGCAGCATCTTTGGGACAGTGTGGTGAGCGCCACTGCCTCTGAAATCAATGGCAAGTGCTTCCGAAGCGGCTGCACACCACCTCCGAAGCGCAGCACACCAGCACTTTTAATCCCTTTTTAACCCCTTGCAGGGGGTTAATAGCGCAGCGCTCCTGCCTGCATAGTGGCACTATAACAGTGGAAAATCGCAGCTGAAACTAGCCCGCCCAGTGTGAAAGTAGCCTAACTGTGAACATAGAACAATACGTCAGATGTAGAGCGCATTTTCTATATAGTAATCTGAAAAATAAAATGCATTGCTAAATTGTACTGATTACTCACTGGGGTTGATGTACTAAAGTCAAATTGACTGTGGACTTTGCAAGTGCAGTTGCACTCATTTTCCAGAGCTGAATGTAGCTCTGCTGAGTTCTATAATCCAATCATGTGCAAGCAGAAATGTTTTTTTTTTGGGTTTTTTTTCTTTGCACCTAATTCTTTACAATGTGAAATTTCACTACATTCACTAAGCTCTGGGCAAACAGCACTTGATAAGTGCACTGTCTATTTGCCTTCAGTAAATTACCCCACTGTGGTTCTTGATGAAAATGCACTCAATTATTGCAGGTAGGGTGGTAGGCCAACCCTCTGTATATCCTGTCAAGGGGCACCAATGTAAATATAAAGTATTGTTGGGTCTCAGGTACAGAGCTTTTAGAGATACTAACTAGTAGTTGTAGTAGGGGTTTGTGTTCAGTGTATCAATAAAGCTCTCCAAAATTCTTCCACGTTTCAAAAAAGCATTTTATGAGCTTTACGTTTTTGAGGGTGGTCTCTTGATACATGCTGGAGTTTTTGCTGAAATTGATGGAGGAGGGTTTTCAGAGATCTAGTTTTGAAGTATCAATTTTCTACCCACTGCTAAGAGGATGAGCAGTAAATGTCAGGCACCCTTCGAGAACTTTTGCTCATCATGTCCTGCCAATCCTAATATAACCCATTTAGGGGTAGAAAGTATGAGCATATGTGATTATGTGATGCGAAAATTATTTCATATGAAGAAAGTTTTCTTTTCCTGGGGTAGCGCCCCCATAGTGTAGGTGTTTTTGTGAGATAGGTTTTTTGCAGGAGAGGCAAAACTTAGGCCTGACTCTAAGAGCAGGCCTGAGTGTTTTGATCTGGGCTTGGGGAGTGGCTCAGGCAGGACTGGGGCAGTCAAATAGATGATGTCACTAGACCCTACTACCTTCTTCTGGGAAGCACTGGAACTTTCCAGAATGAAGGTGGAATAAGAGGTGTCATCATCTGACGTGTCATGGGAAGCCTTGACCAATCCCCAGTCTGAATTGGCAGGGGGCAGGCCTTTTCATATATTCAGGGCTGGGTCAGTCTGGATGGAGTTGTTGCTGGAGGTGAAAGTGTGAAGATGTAGCAGAGGTGCTGTGGAGGCCTCTACCCGGGAGGGATACCCCATTCTGGGGGGTGAACTTGAGGCCTGGAGGTTCGGGTACAGCCAGGAGTGGAGGTGATTGCTGGAGTCGCACAAGTGAACAGGAGAGCAGCAGAGGTGCTACTGAGACACTTTAAAGAGTCCACTGGAGTCGGTGAGTGACAGACCCTGGGAACTGGGAGAGAAAGTGCTGGAGCAGGCTGGCAGAGGAATAGTCGAAAGTCTGTGGAAGCCTTGGGAGCCAGTCAGGGGAAGGAGTGTCACTGTGAGGAAAACAGGTCAGTGTGGTGGCCTGGAAGAGGGATTGGCTGAAAGTTGTAGTCCATCAAAGGCCCAGCTAGCACCCAAGTACTTTACTACATATTCAGGAGCCCGTGATTCCTGGCCTGTAAGGGGTGGTCCTGAGGTCCTGGTGACAGAGAGAGTGTAAGCCTTACTGTGCTGTGCTAGCTGTGGTGAAGAGAAAGGAGTCAAGAAGCTTGATACAATGCCTTTAAAGCTGAAAACCAAGTGATGTGCTGGAGAGAAGTGAAGGCGCAATAGTCTGCAAGTATAGTGGTGGAGAGATAGAACTATGAGGAGAAACGGTCAGTAAGCCGAGTGCTGGAGAGAGTTGTGAGGAGTAACAGTCTTCAGAAGGACAGTCTACAGGGCAAGTGTGCATATACAGGACTGTATATGGATGTCGTGTACAATAATTTTTGGGGCATCCCACAGTCACTGTTTTCCTCATCCAAGTTATTTCGCCTAAATAAAACAACAAAAACTAGAGCCGGCCTGGTCAGTGTCTACGGATGTGTGAGGTATGGTAGGATTGAGGGGAGCTATCAGGTGAACCTCAACTAATGCTACTTCCATGGCTACACTGGAAACTGAAAGAGGTCTGCCTGGTCTTTACGACATTTCAGACAATTGTGACTGAGTGCTGATTTTTTTTCGCTCTGTATTCTGAAAATACACCGGAAAGAGCTGGAACGCAAGCTAAACAAAAATGGTAAAATAGCTGGGGGGTGTTACGGCGCTATGGAAAAAGGTGTAAAGCGTATATGTAGCTGCTGCCTCCACCAAACAAGTGCCAAGCAGGTGTTAATGCGTAAAGGGAAGAAAAAGAAGGTGGGCGTGGGCTGCTAGAGCAATGTAGTGTAAATACAATCAATAAGGTGCATGAAAAAAATACTAAATATGTAACCGTCAAATAATAAATGTGCAAAAAACAGCAATCAATTCATGAGTACATAAAAATGATAAATGAATTAATAAAATGTGCAAATACAACTATTTATCAAAACCTTTGTGCAAAACTATGCAAACAAAAAGGACCAGTAATTGGGCACAAGTCCCAGGAAATAAATACTAAATATGTAACCGTCAAATAATCAATGTGCAAAATACAGCAATCAATTCATAAAAAATGGTAAATAAATGAAAAAAATGTGCAAATACAGCTACTCGTCAAAACCCTTGTGCAAAACTATGCAAAAAAATGGACCAGTAAATAGGCACAAGTCCCAGGAAATACATGAAATCTCCAAAAAGAAAAAATAAATATATATGTGAAAAAACTGTGTTTGAATAAATATAGATGTCACTATAGTCAATATCAGTGCAGTGACCAAAAAAATCCACACGGTGGTGCTCAAATATTCTCCGTGAGCCACTCACTCACCACCTCCAAGCGAACGCAGAGAACCCGAACTGACTCAGCCCGGACGCAGCTACGTACATCCAGACTGAGTCAGTGGAACAAACACCAGCCGCGGACCCCCCCGGCCTGCGAGTCTGACTTCCTATACTGATATGTAAGCTGATGCTATCAGCGTCTGTGTTGCCGATTCAGTTACTGAAGAAGCTGGTAACAGCAAAACAGATGTAGGAGTCACTGCCGACCCGGGCTCCAAGGTTCCCTATCAGGTTTCCATATCCACATTGAGGCTTGGCTTTGAGGTTCTCCCCATCCACACACCTGTGAACCGCACGCTGTGGTCGGAGGAGCAGCTAAGACCCAATGCGATTTGTACCTGGTGCCAGGATAGGCACAATAACATGTGAGTGCAATACTTGCTATGCTGTTTTTATTAATTCTTATTAAAATTAATGCACAATGAGTTTTTAAATGCGTCTCCTGTGGAGTCATTTCCACTCCTTGCAGCTCCCGTAATCACCCACATATCCGGATCCACAGCCGATACCATCAGAACCTTTGTGTTTCCACAAGCGCTACTGACCTCCTGTAACAAGGGTTCATAAGGATTTGCACTTTAACTTTCCATTTTTGTGAGGCCTGCTGTCCGGTTGCTGTTTCATCTCTGCCCCTGCTGGAGGAGACAACTGTTACCTGAAGGAACTGACAGTGACAAGCGCTTTTGATTCCTGTAGTGGGAATCAATCGGTTCTGGTGAGTAGGGTGTGCCACTGGGTGCCTGTTGAAGGAATCTGACCTTTGGAATCCCTTCTGTTTGAGCGATTCAACATTTCCATTTGGGATTTAACAATTGGATCTATTGAACTCATATATTTTTCACTTTTTGACTTTCTTTAATACCCAAGTCACATTGGTGGGATGTTAACATATGCACTTTGGACTTGTATTTCAACTCTCCTGCAATATTTGCATGGTTTGCCATTTTAGCACTACTGTGTATTTAAATATTATCCGTATTGCAAAGGGGGATTGCATTTACACCTATTTGTGATATCTTTGCACTCAATGTATTTTTGCACCTTATTAATTTTGGGCAACCATTTTTTATCAATTATGTGGTAGCGCGGTATAAGTTGTTTGATTCCTAAGATTACAGCACTTTTCAGTCTGTGATACAGGCAGCTCCACATAGATTCAGCTCCCACTGCGCAGGCTTAGAAACCCCTCGGTTTCCGATTTAATTTTTAATTTTTACATGCTGGGAAATACATTTTTTTCTAGGAGTTCCCAAATCCCCCAGGTGGACAGCACAAAAATCAAGAATTGAGACCTAAAGATCTAGCTGTTTAGAGTTCAAGGCATATAAAAGCGTGAGGTTGACCCAAAATATCATCTTCTTTTTCTCAACAGTTTCTAGCAGAAGATCGACTCCACTACAGAAGCGCACGGACCAAAGAGCTGGATGCAGTGCTTGGAGACCTCCATTTTGAGATCAGAGGTAAGACTGAAAATATTAGGTCATGTAAGCCTGTGCTTACAATGTCAAATGAGAGAAACACCGTAAAGCTGCATTTCCTTTCGTAACATACATTATGCAATAATTGAAAACACTGTTGATAAAAGTGAATATCTGGGCAAAATAAAATAAAAACATATTCAGTACAGCTGTCCTACAGTGGGGAAAAGAGTTATTTGATCCCCTGCAGATTTTGTAAGCTAGCCCACTTACAAAGAAATTAAGGTTCTATACACCCTGTTCCAAATTATTATGCAAATTCTATTTCAGTGTCACAAGATTAAATATTTTGTTTTTCAGTTTAACTCATGGATGGCATTGTGTCTCAGGGCTCTTTTGATCACTGAAAACAATCTCGGACAGGTGTGATAATTAGATTGCCAGGTGAGCCCCCAATTAAAGGAAAAACTACTAAAGGAGGGTGTTCCACATTATTGAGCAGAGGACCATTTTCAGGCATATGGGGAAGAAAAGGGATCTCTCTGCTGCCGAAAAGAGTGAAATAGTTCAATGCCTTGGACGAGGTATGAACACATTAGATATTTCATAAAAACTTAAGCATGATCATCGCACTATTAAGAGATTTGTGGCTGATTCAGAGCACAGACGGGTTTGTGCAGATAAAGGCACATTGAGGAATATTTCTGCCAGATCAATGCATCGGATCAAGCGAGCAGCTGCTATAACACCATTACATAGCAGCAAACAGATATTTGAAGCTGCTGGTGCCTCTGGAGTCCCATGAACATCAAGGTGTGGAGTCCTCCAGAGTCTTGCAACTATGCATAAACCTTCCATTTGGCCACCACTAACCAATGCTCACAAGCAGAAACGGCTGCATTGGGCAGAAAAATACATGAAGACTAATTTTCAAACAGTCCTGTTCACTGATGAGTACCGTGCAACCCTGGATGGTCCAGATGGATGGTTGGTGGAGGGCTACCCTGTTCCAACAAGGCTGCGACGTCAGCAAGCCAGTGGTGGAGTCATGTTTTGGGCCAGAATCATGGGAAGAGGGCTGGTCTGCCCCTTTAGGGTCCCTGAAGGTGTAAAGATGACCTCTGCAAAGTATGTGGAGTTCCTGACTGACCACTTCCTTCCCTGGTACAGATGGAAGAACTATGCTTTCCATAATAAAATCATCTTCATGCATGACAATGTACCATCTCATGCTGCAAAGAATACCTCTGCATCAATGGCTGCTATGGCTGTTAAAAGGAGAGAAAGTCATGGTGTGGCCTCCATCCTCCCCTGACCTCAATCCTATTGAGAACCTTTAGAGCATCCTCAAGCAAAAGATCTGTGAGGGTGGGAGGCAGTTTATATCCAAACAGCAGCTCTGGGCTCTGGGAGACTATTCTGACATCTTGCAAACAAATTCAAGCAGAAACTGTCCAAAAACTCACAAGTTCAATGGATGCAAGACTTGTGAAGCTGCTATCAAATAAGGGGTCCTATGTTAAAATGTAACGTGACCTGTTAAAATGTTTAAAAAGTTAAAATGTTGTTCAAAGTTTGATTGAAATCGCTTTTGATTTCAGTAAATATGCTGCAAACACAACAAATGACAATTTTCAGTTTTTTACAACCTATAAAGTGTTTTGAAACTTCCTGTGCGTATAATTTGGAACAGTGCATTGTAAGTTTTTTATTTTGAAAAAAATACTGTTATTAGGAGGTTTGTTTGAATAAAATTTGAATCTTAATAGTTGATAGCATGAGAATTATGCTGACTGTTGTTTACAATAATTATTTAGGTAAATGAGAAAAATATCATTGGCATAATAATTTGGGACAGGGTGTAATTGTAATCATAGGTGTATTTTAAATGATACCGAATATCAACCAAAAATCCAGAAAAAAAAACACATGATGCAAATGTTATAAATTGAGTTTCAGTTCAGTGAGTAAAATAAGTATTTGATCCCCTATCAACCAACAATAATTCTATCTCCCAGAGATCCGCTACAGTATGTGCTCATGTAATACACAGGCTAGTCTTGTCAATTTAAGAAGGTGCTCCTAACAACCAGCAGCGGCTGGTGTGTGAGGGGCGCTGGGGCGCCACCTCCCCGCCGGCAAAAGAAAAAAAAAAGTCAACCCCGCCCCCAGGGTGATTGGATGCGGAGCCGGGGGCGGGTCACTGTGGCAGCGGAGGTGACTTCCGCTTCCACAGAGACCATGACCGCCCGGGGACCGACGAGGGGGGACAGCCGCTCTCCGTGTCCCAAACTCTGCAGACCCAGCACGCTCTCCGCATGCCGAACCTCTGCAACACTCCTGCCTGCTGGATGGGGTAAGTGCGGGTGGGGATGACTCTGCAATGTACCCCACCTGTGTCCCTGGCTGCAAACTGCCCCCACCTGTGTCACTGGCTGCATAACTGCCCCCACCTGGGTCACTGGCTGCATACCTGCCCCACCTGTGTCACTGGCTGCATAACTGCACCACCTGTGTCACTGCCTGAAAACTGCCCCCAACTGTGTCACTGGCTGCATACCTGCCCCACCTGTGTCACTGGCTGCAAACTGCCCCCTGTCCACAACCGTCAATACGTCGGTCACTGTGTCCACCCCGTCAATACGTCGGTCACTGTGTCCACCCTAAAGTCAATACGTCGGTCACTGTGTCCACCCCCGTCAAACGTCGGTCACTGTGTCCACCCCGTCCATACGTCGGTCACTGTGTCAACCCCCGTCAAAAGTCCGTCACTGTGTCCACCACGTCAATACGT
>BLSH010159704.1:245923-256513 GCA_018402905.1 Glandirana rugosa
GTCGGTCACTGTGTCCACAACCGTCAATACGTCGGTCACTGCTGGCTGCATAACTGCCAACACCTGTGTCACTGGCTACATAACTGCCCCATCTGTGTCACTGGCTGCATAACTGCTCCCACTTGTGTCACTGGCTACATAACTGCCCCACCTGTGGACTGGCTACATAACTGCCCCACCTGTGTCTTTGGCTGCATAACTGCCCCCACTTGTGACATTGGCTACATAACTGCCCCACCTGTGTCACTGGCTGCAAACTGCCCCACCTGTGTCACTGGCTGCATAACTGCCAACACCCGTGTCACTGGCTGCATAACTGCCAACACCCGTGTCACTGGCTGCATAACTGCCAACACCCGTGTCACTGGCTGCATAACTGCCAACACCTGTGTCACTGGCTGCATAACTGCCAACACCTGTGTCACTGGCTACATAACTGCCCCACCTGTGTCACTGGCTGCAAACTGCCCCACCTGTGTCACTGGCTGCATAACTGCCCCCACTTGTGTCACTGGCTACATAACTTCCCCACCTGTGTCACTGGCTGCATAACTGCCCCCACTTGTGTCACTGGCTACATAACTGCCCCACCTGTGGACTGGCTACATAACTGCCCCAACTGTGTCTTTGGCTGCATAAATGCCCCCACTTGTGTCATTGGCTACATAATTGCCCCACCTGTGTCACTGGCTGCAAACTGCCCCACCTGTGTCACTAGCTACATAACTGCCCCATCTGTGTCACTGGCTGCATAACTGCCCCACTTGTGTCACTAGCTACATAACTGCCCCATCTGTGTCACTGGCTGCATAACTGCCCCACTTGTGTCACTGGCTGCATAACTGAAATCCCACCTGTGTCACTGGCTGCATAAGTGCCCCCACCTGTGTCACTGGCTGCATAACTGCCCCCACCTGTGTCACTGTATACTGTGCCCTGTGATGCAGAGCTGTATACTGTGTCCTGTGATGCTGAGCTGTATACTGTGTCCTGTGATGCTGAGCTGTATACTGTGTACTGTGATGGTGAGCTGTATACTGTGTCCTGTGATGCTGAGCTGTATACTGTGCCCTGTGATGTTGAGCTGTATACTGTGTCCTGTGATGCTGCGCTGTATACTGTGTCCTGTGATGCTGCGCTGTATACTGTGTCCTGTGATGCTGAGCTGTATACTGTGTCCTGTGATGTTGAGCTGTATACTGTGCCCTGTGATGTTGAGCTGTATACTGTGTCCTGTGATGCTGCGCTGTATACTGTGTCGTGTGATGCTGAGCTGTATACTGTGTCCTGTGATGCTGAGCTGTATACTGTGTCCTGTGATGTTGAGCTGTATACTGTGTCCTGTGATGTTGAGCTGTATACTGTGTCCTGTTATGCTGAGCTGTATACTGTGTCCTGTGATGCTGAGCTGTATACTGTGTCCTGTGATGCTGAGCTGTATACTCCTGACACAATATGTGGAATACAGGGGGCGGAGTGAGTGGATTATATAAGGGGAGGGGCTTATTAGAAGTAGGAGGGATCAAAAGGAAGGGCGGGGCCTGGCGCCCCCCCATCCAAAAACTTCACCAGCCGCCACTGCTAACAACAACTCGTTATGTGTATAAAAGACACCTGTCCACAGAATGTTTCTTCCATTAAAACACGCCATCATGGGCAAGACCAAAGAGCTGTCAAAGGACATCAGGGACAAGATTGTAGACCGGCAAAAGGCTGGAATGGGCTACAAGACCATCAGTAAGAAACTTGGTGAGAAGGAGACAACTGTTCGAGCGATAATTCGTAAATGGAAGAAATAAAAAATAGCCATCAATCACCCTCAGTCTGGAGTGCCATGCAAGAATTTGCCTCATGGGGTAAGTATGATCATGAAAAAAGTGAGGGATCAGCCCAGAACTACATGGGGCGAGCTTGTGAATGATCTCAAGGCAGTTGGGACCACCTCAAGAAGGCACATATACAGCATATACAGGCTCAATCTGAAGTTTGCCAATGAACATCTAAATGTTTCAGAGAAGGATTGGGAGAAAGTGCTGTGGTCAGATGAGACCAAAATCAAGCTCTTTGGCATTAACTCAACTCGCCATGTTTGGAGGAAGAAAATTGCTGACTATGACACTAAGAACACCATCCCCACAGTCAAGTATGGAGGTGAAAACATGATGCTTTGGGGCTGTTGCTCTGCTGAAGGTACAGGCTGGCTTTGCCACATTCAGGGGCCAATGGACGGGGCCATGTATTGGAAAATCTTGGATAAACACTAAAGATGGGTCCAGGATGGGTCTTCCAGCATCAACAATGACCCAAAACATACTGCCAAGGCAACAAAGGACTAGCCATTCTCCAGACCTAATCCTATAGAAAATTTATGGAGGGAGCTGAAACTTTGACTTGCCAAGCGACAGCTAAGAAACCTTAAGGATTTAGAGAAGATCTGTAAAGAAGAGTGGATCAAAATCCCTCCTGAGCTGTGTGCAAACCTGGTAACCAACTACAAGAAACATCTTACCTCTGTGCTTGCCAACAAGGGTTTCTCCACTAAGTACTAAGTCATGTTTTGCTTGGGGATCAAATACTTATTTTACTCACTGAACTGCAACTCCATTTATAACATTTGTATCATGTGTTTTTTCTGGATTTTTGGTTGATATTCTGTCTGTATCATTTAAAATACACCTATGATAAAAATTATAGACCCTTCATTTTTTGTAAGTGGGCAAACTTACAAAATCTTCAGGGTATCAAATAATTATTTTCCCCAATGTATATGCACATTTTTCTTTATTTTAGATATTAAACAAACAAGATATGGCGCTCACTCTAAATAATCGGACAAAATATTCCATAAAATGCATGTGCAATAAACAATGGCTGAAATAAACATGTGCAGATGTGCATATTGTGCTAATAAAGTCTCTTCAAATGTGTAGTAAAGTGTAGAGCAATTCAGTGCAAGAATGCATAAATCTTGCTATCATTTGGGCCACAACACTTAGTGCAAAAATGCACGGACAGTGTGCAAAATAGACAGATTAATGTAATATCCACTGTATTCTAAACACAAATATTTATATAAAGTCCAAATAGTATATAAAAAATGTGCAGAAAAATCCAAACGTGCAAATAAGCAGAAAGAGAAGTAGTTCCACAAAATGTGCAAACGAATAAAGATGTAATCTTCAAGTGAAGAAAAAGTGCATGAACAAGTCTCTTCAAAATTGTGAAAGAAATCTTGAATATAAGCCGGCACAGCAAGGTTATAATAAAAGCTGTAGCTGCAGATCGCATGTACACAGGTCTCCTATGCTGTTCACATCCTCCACACTCCCTCTAGCTTTCATCCAGATTAAGGCTCCTCCATCCATGGATGTAGTTTGCAGATCATTTCAGAAACTTCCAGGTAGACAGAGGACAGACCCACAGGACCAGTTCCAGGACCTTTGTGGAACTACTTATCTTCCTGCTTATTTGCACGTTTGGATTTTTCTGCACATTTTTTTTTTATAATATTTGGACTTTATATATATATTTGTGTTTTGAATACAGTGAATATTACCTTTTATTTGTCTATTTTACACATTGTCCATGCATTTTTGCACTAAGTGTTATGGTCCATATGATTAGCACGATTTATGCATTCTTGCACTGAATTGCTCCACAATTTACTACACATTTGAAGAGACTTTATTTGCACAATATTGCATATTTGCACATGTTTATTTCAGCCATTGTATATTGCACATGCACTTTATGGAATATTTTGTTTGATTATTTAGAATGAGAGCCATATCTTGTTTGTTTAATATTTTATTTTGCGGTTTGGAGGTTGACCTGTTGATTTTGGCTGCTGCTCGCAGTTAGTGATTTTTCTTATCCAGGTGTACGCATTAGTTCTTTTTATTATTATCTCGCTTTATTTTAGCTCTTTAAAAACTTTGCAAGTATAGAATGATGCATGTCAAACTGCTAGAAAACCAGTGTACTCATAGCTTTTTTTTTTTTTTTTTTGAGCTGATAACATAGTGCCTAAGTTCCTGTATCAACAGGCTTTGGGCTTTTGTCAAATGCATGAGTTTCAGACACTTCTGAAATCATTTAAAATCCATTGTCCGGTTCATTCAAGCATTTTTTATACTACTAATGGCGACGATCAGTGACTTATAGTGGGACTGCGATAGTGTGGTGGGCAATCTGACACTAACAGACACTGGGGGGGAACTGACGAACTGCCACTGACATCTCCAGTGACACTAATACTGCGATCAGTGTTAAAAATATTCACTGTCGCTGTACTAATGACACTGGCTGGTTAGTGGTTAAGACTGTGATTCTCAAACTGTGTGCCGCGGCAAGATTTGCAGGTGTGCCGTGGGAGTTTTGAAAAATATTTAAAATTGCTAGCATTTTGAAACCTTGAACATATTGAAAAATTAAATGGTAAATCAATGTCGCAAACGTTAAAAAAGTAACATATAAAAACACAATCTGTTAGTCTGTCATTCATTGGTTCCTTTCATAACGCAAGACTTGTGCGAGATCTCTGGAGAACTCGATCGCTCTAATTATATTATAATATTAGAGACCGTTCCATTCCAACTTTGATGCTTATAAATTAAGTTTGTTCATTGTTTAGCAATGGAGAAATACTTAGGTTCAGTTCACACCACATGCAGTCCAGTGTGTGTTTTTTCTGTATCAAAACACATAGATAGTAGGTTATATGGTTTTCAATGGCATAGTTCACAACAGTGCAGTCAGTTCCAGTGCGTTCCAGTTCCAGAAAAAAAAAGTAGAACATGCTGCATTTTTTCAGCACTGAACTGTACTGGAACGTGCTAAAACGCACCGGAATGCACCAAAAATGCACTGGAAAACACCTAAATGCGCTGGAACTCACATGTCCTTATTTTAGGTTATGAAAAAAGGTGGAAAATGCACCGGGCTGCATCAAAAACGCATCAAAAACATGCATGCAGAAATGTATCAAATGTATTTGGACTGCGTTTCTATGGTGTGTACTGGCCCTTAATCAAGTCTGAAATTCTGAAAGAGAAACTGTTAAATAAAAAGCAAGGAAGTAAGCGAAAGTACAAATAAGATTACAATTGCTTCAATCTGATTTGCTCTTGAAAGCAGGCACATCCTTCACATTAAATGTAAAATTAAATTTATATGTAAAATAAATAAGTTCTTCACAAAAATTGTTAAATCTTTTCAGGTGTGCCGTGATCATTTTTTGATCTTTTTGATGTGCTGCAAGACAAAAAAGTTTGAGAAACACTGGGTTAACATCTCGGGCAATTAAGGGGCTAAATGTATGCCTACCCATGTTTAGTGTGTTTACTGTGTGGTGTATTACTAAGCAATGTGCCATTTTTTACTCCCAGAGGGAAACAATTGGCCCATTGCTACTGTACGAAGAAAGCCCTATGTTTACTGACAAAGGGCTCTCTCTTATGTCATTTGCTGAGCCAATAAGCAGGTCCCGGCCATAAGTCATTGGCTGTGACCTGTTGATCGGCTTATGCTGCAACAAATGGGCCCAGAAGAAAGCCACGATGTACATGTATGTAATTGTAATTGTACGAGCCGACCTGCTGCAGTAAATGTACTGCGGTGGGTCGACAGGCAGTTATTCATGCAGGGTATCAGTTGTTATATTAATATATAGAAGTGATTTGGGCAGCTGTATCCAATCACATCTATATGCTGCTGCAGCACTTGGTTTTGTGATTGCTACCCTGCCAGAGGGTCCAGGATGGCTGAGAGTCTTCAGGATGCTGACGGGTGTAGGATATTGGAGAACATCCTCTACTCTAAGCAATTCTTGTTCTAGAGCTGTCAGTATCCTGGTACAGCTGCTGCTTCTACAAACAGATTGGGGACACTCTATCCCTGACCTGCATAGGCTACAGAAGGCATGATACATCTAATAAACAATTGATGTCTCCATAAAGAGGACCTTTCCATTCTATTAAAAAGGAGGCATTACAGCTTTAAATATGTATTGTCATGGTGCACTCCCTCACCAATTACAAACCGAATATAGCTATATTTTGTTTATTGACCATGCATAACAGCCAGGCACATCTAGGAAACATTTCTCTGTTCATCTTCAATCTCTACACATAAACCAGTATTCCCTCTAACCCTCAGCTCTTACTCTGGATCCTCCACATAAAAATGCATGAGGGTTCCAGTACTAAATGGGAAGCTAATTCATAGCCCAACTTTTGCTCATGTACAGCCATAGGCAGGGTTCCTTCATTACAGATACACTAAGGGTTGGTTCACACATAGGCGACTTGCGCTCCGACTTGTGTCGCCCCAATTCACTTGACATCAGAAATCCTACTGAAGTGAATGAGAGCCGTCCTAATGTACACTACTGAAGTCGCTCCGACTTCAGAAAAGGTTCCTGTACTACTTTAAGGCGACTTCTATCCGACTTGTGCCCATAGAATTCAATGGAAGTCGTTTCCAAGTCTGATCCTCATCTATATCGAAGCAACTTTACAGGAAAAAGAAAATAATTTTTCCAGGTATTCCCCACGAATTACCCAGGCAACCCCCTCCCTCCCTTCTCTGATTGGCCACAGGCAAAGTCGCCTGGCATGGAGGTCGATTTAAGTCGCCCAAAGTCGCCTTCTAATCGCCTAGCAAAGACGCCCCTGAAGTCGGATCGCCCCTGTGTGAACCAGCCCTAAAATCACATGGTGATTTCTGTTACACTTCTTTTATTATTTGATATACAGATAAAGGACAAATGATAAGGACTGAACACATTTTGTTTGGTGATCATTTACTCCAGCCTCTTTCAACCAGGGTGTCTTGAAGCTTCTTCAGGAGTGCCTTGCAAAATGCCTAAAAATGTATCAAAGATTTTATACAAGCCAGCAGGTGGATGAAGCCTGCCTTTTAGTTACATAAAGCCATGGGTTTTCATTATGCACCATTACGACTTTCTAGACACTGGCATTCTAACAACCAATGATGTCATCAGTGGACAAGAAGGATGTCTGTCGCCTCCGCAGCATCCTTGTTTGACCCTTCTGTGCCCCTCCCCCTCAGCACTGGGGTCACATTAGCTGTCTGATGGAGAGAAATTGAGGGAGAAGGGACATTGGAATACTGTCAGTATCCTGGTACAGCTGCTGCCTCTACAAACAGATTGGTAACACTCTATCCCTGATCAGTGTGCAAAAGTGCATTTCCTTTGGAAGAAAAAAAAAATCACCTTTTAACATTGGGTGTCCTACATGTGTGGATGTTGCTGTGTTGAGCGTAGAATAGTTTTTACATTTTAGAATGGGGTGCCTTTAGACTGTCCGTAATTTTAAAGGGTGCCTTGACTGAAAAAAAGGTTGAGAAACACTGATTTACTCCACCTTTTTATCCTCTATTTTCAATTATGAGAATTTAGAGAAGCTCCCCTCAAAATGAAATTTTTTTTTTCAGTTTTTTGTATTTTTTTTCCATTTGCATACTTTTCTGTCTTTTTCTCTTCAAGTCCTAATTACAACTTTGCATTTCAGTCATATAAATATCATGTTCACCAAAATACAAAACATATTTCTCTTTCGTTCGTCGACAGGCACAGCGATTCTTAGGACTAAGTGGGTTACACTGTCCTCTTCAGGAGTTTACTAGGCAGAACAGGCAGTTGTAACAGCAAAAAGAACAGTAACAGACACAGCCCTTCCCAGGGGGCAGTCCCCACTGGCAGATAACTGGACCCGAAAGCCCTTAACAGCTTCGTGCGTGTACGAAGGTTCAGGATGGAGTCTGTCCGCTCTGTGGTAGTGGCTCTGCACCAGGGCGATTTCCTGGCTTCCCTCGACATCAAAGATGCGTACCTGCATGTTCCCATATGTGCTCAGCACCAGCGCTTCTTGCACTCTGCAGTCGGGGAGCATCACTATCAGTTGTGGCTTTCCCGTTTGGCCTGGCCTCTGTGCCTTGGGTTGTCACCAAGCTGTTAGCCCCAGTTCTGGCTCTGCTGAGACAGAGGGGCATCGCAGTGGTGGCGTATCTGGATGACCTTCTCTTGCGAGCAGAGTCTGCTCCAGCTCTCAGGGACAATGGGACGATCGCCTTGCACACTCTGCAGGTGTTTGGCTGGGTGATCAATCGCCTGAAGTTGGTGATGACTCTGTCTCACCGCTTGGAGTCGGCGGTTCGGTCCCTGCTGTCCCAGAGGTGGTCCTCCCTACGCTTTTGCATGTTGGTCTTGGGCCTCATGGTGTCCACCTTCGAGGCGGTCCCGTACGCCCAGTGTCACACCCGTATTCTGCAGCAGGAGATTCTGCTAAAGTGGGACAAGTCTTCCTCATCCCTGGATCAGTTGATCAGGGTGGACCACCGGACCAGGACTTCGCTGCTCTGGTGGATGCGGGATTTGGTCCTGCGGTTGGGGAAGTCGTTCCTGCCCCTTCATTGGACGGTGGTCACGACGGACGCCAGCCTGATCAGCTGGGGAGGCGTCCTGGGGCTGTTGTCAGCCCACGGACGGTGGTCTCCGGAGGAGTCTCGTCTCCCGATCAATGTCCTGGAATTGCCGGCCATCTGGTGCTGCCTCTCCCATTGGACAAGGAGGCTGCACGAGTGCCCTGTCCGGATTCAGTCGGACAATGCCATGGCCGTGGCATACGTGAATCACCAGGGCGGGACAAGGAGCTTGGCTGCGGCTTCAGAGGTAGCTCACATTCTGCGGTGGACAATCTCCACCATCCACATTCCGGGCGTAGAGAATTGGCAGGCGGACTACCTCAGTTGTCAGGGATTGGACCAGGGAGAGTGGTTCCTGCACGCAGCCGTGTTCCATCAGATTTGTCTGAGGTGGGGTACTCCAGACGTGGACAGTCTAGCGTCTCGTCTCAATCGGAAGGTGCAGGACAAGGGATCCCCTAGCGGACGTGGCGGATGCCCTAGTAGCTCCGTGGGCTTGGTACCGGCTCCTCTACGCCTTTCCCCCTCTCAAGTTGCTTCCACGCCTTCTGCGCAAAATAGAAACGGAGGGCATACCGACCATTCTCATAGCTCCAGATTGGCCAAGGCGTCCTTGGTACGTCGACGTAGTTCAAATGGTGATGGACGTCCCCTGGCGACTCCTGCTTCATGAGGATCTCCTGTCCCAGGGGCCTATCTTGCTTTACCCTCGCTGGCTTTAATGGCCTGGCTATAATCCCAGGTGTTGAGGGATCGGGGTGTCTCAGACTCAGTGATCCCCACCATGCTTAAGGCACGTAAGGCCACTTCCAAGTAGATTTATCACCGAACCTGGAGGACTTAGATCGCCTGGTGCGAGAATGGGGGGTGGAATCCCCGATCTTTTTCGGTATCTCGGGTTCTGGCTTTTCTGCAGAGGGGTCTCGATCAGAAGCTGGCGTTTAGTACGATCAAGGATCAGGTTTCTGCCCTGGCGATCTTTTTCCAGCGACCTTTGGCGACGCATTCTTTAAACCGTACTTTCATGCAGAGGGTTCGACATGTCGCCCCCCCCCCCAGGTACGGTCGCCACTGGCACCACGGGACCTCAATTTGGTACCCTCAGTCCTTCTGAAGCCGCCCTTTGAGAATATCAGGGAGTCATCGCTACAATTGCTTTCGCAAAAGGTGGCTTTCCTGGTAGCCATCACATCCGTTCAGCAGGTGTCTGAGTTGGCGGCTCTATCATGTAGGTCTCCGTATCTGGTCCTACACAAGGATAAGGCGGTTCTGTGACCATCAACTTCTTTTCTGCCAAAGGTGGTGTGATCTTTCCATATCAATGAGGACATTGTCCTTCCTTCGCTCTACCCGCGTCCCTCTCATCCTAGGGAGGTTGCCTTGCACTCCCTGGATGTCGTTCGGGCCCTGCGGGTGTATCTGGCGACAACGGCCTCTTTTTGGAGTCGGATGCGCTTTTTGTAGCAGTGGATGGCCCACGCAAGGGTCTGGCGGTCTCGTCGGCCACTATTTCACGTTGGATTAGACAGACTGTGACCCAAGCCTATGCTGTTCAGGGTCTTGAGCCTCCTTTGCCGGTCATTGCTCACTTTACCAGGGTGATTAGCACTTCCTGGGCTTTTCTACATCAGGCGTCTGTGTCTCAAGTGTGCAAGCGGCTACTTAGTCCTCTGTGCACACCTTCTCAAAGATTTACAAAGTTGATGTTTTAGCATCCTCGGATGCTGCGTTTGGCCGCAAAGATTTGCAGGCGGCTGTGTGAGACACGTGTGGTTCCTCACTGAGGGTTCGGTTGGGTGTAGTTCTGCTGTTCTGTTACCCACCCCTCATTTTTGGCACTGCTTTTGGACGTCCCACTCAGTCCTAAGAATCGTTGTGTCTGTCGATGAACGAAAGAGAAAACGGGATTTTTTGACTTACCGTAAAATCCCTTTCTCTGAGTTTGTCGACAGGCACAGCACCCACCCCTCTGGATGTTGCACTGCTTGTTACGAACTGAGCTAGCAGAGCTGGGTGTGGGGTTATCTGCCAGTGGGGACTGCCCCCTGGGAGGGGCTGTGTCTGTTACTGTTCTTTTTGCTGTTAGAACTGCCTGTTCTGCCTAGTAAACTCCTGAAGAGGGCAGAATAACCCACTTAATCC
>BLSH010159704.1:256523-266910 GCA_018402905.1 Glandirana rugosa
TGCGCTTTTTGTAGTAGTGGATGGCCCACGCAAGGGTCTGGCGGTCTCGTCGGCCACTATTTCACGTTGGATTAGACAGACTGTGACCCAAGCCTATGCTGTTCAGGGTCTTGAGCCTCCTTTGCCGGTCATTGCTCACTTTACCAGGGTGATTAGCACTTCCTGGGCTTTTCTACATCAGGCGTCTGTGTCTCAAGTGTGCAAGCGGCTACTTGGTCCTCTGTGCACACCTTCTCAAAGATTTACAAAGTTGATGTTTTAGCATCCTCGGATGCTGCGTTTGGCCGCAAAGATTTGCAGGCGGCTGTGTGAGACACGTGTGGTTCCTCACTGAGGGTTCGGTTGGGTGTAGTTCTGCTGTTCTGTTACCCACCCCTCATTTTTGGCACTGCTTTTGGACGTCCCACTCAGTCCTAAGAATCGTGTCTGTCGATGAACGAAAGAGAAAACGGGATTTTTTGACTTACCGTAAAATCCCTTTCTCTGAGTTTATCGACAGGCACAGCACCCACCCCTCTGGATGTTGCACTGCTTGTTACGAACTGAGCTAGCAGAGCTGGGTGTGGGGTTATCTGCCAGTG
This sequence comes from Glandirana rugosa, assembly GCA_018402905.1. Lineage (NCBI taxonomy): Eukaryota > Metazoa > Chordata > Amphibia > Anura > Ranidae > Glandirana > Glandirana rugosa. The sequence continues at coordinate 257,105 of BLSH010159704.1, forward strand.
GGGACTGCCCCCTGGGAGGGGCTGTGTCTGTTACTGTTCTTTTTGCTGTTAGAACTGCCTGTTCTGCCTAGTAAACTCCTGAAGAGGGCAGAATAACCCACTTAATCCTAAGAATCGATGTGCCTGTCGACAAACTCAGAGAAAGGGATTTTACAGTAAGTCAAAAAATCCTGTTGTTAACCACTTGCCGACCGCCCGCCGCAGCATGCCAGTGGCAAGGTGGCTCGTTATCGAGAACCGCCGTCACCTAGCAGCAGCCACGATAACTAGTATTGTGAGCGCGCGCACGCCGCCGGAGGTGCGCTCACTTTGGCCGGGGGGGGGGCCAGGGAGCGGCTAGAGCGGAATCGATCGCCGCCGGCTACCCGCGATGGCACGGAGGTCCGTGTATGTAAACAAGGATCTCCATCCTGACAGAGGGGGACGGCTGTGATCACAGGCTTCCTGTATATGGAAGCCGTGCTCACACCCCTCCCCCAGCCAGCCCAGCCCCCATACAGTTAGAACACACACAGGGAACACAGTTAACCCTTACAGCGCCCCCCCCCAGGTTAACCCCATTCACTGCCAATGGCATTTACACAGTGATCAGTGCATTTTTATAGCACTGATCACTGTATAAATGCCAATGTTCCCAAAAAAGTGTCAAAATGGTCCGACATGTCCGCTGCAGTATCGCAGTACCACTAAAAATCGCAGATCGCCGCCATTACTAATAAACAAATAAATAAAAACCCCAGAAATGAATTCTCAGCATCTGTAAACGTGGCAACTTTTGCGCAAACCAATCAATAAACGCCGATTTGTGATTTTTTTTTACCAAAAATATGAGGAAGAATATAAATCGGCCAAATCCGATGAAAAAAAATTTTTTTTTATATATTTTTTTTTTTTTGGATTTGTATTTTAGCAAAAAGTAAGAACAATTGTTTTTTTTTTTTGCAAAATTGTCGCTATTTTTTTTATTTATAGCGGCGATCAGAAATGACGCAGAGTGGATCAAATACCACCTAAAAAAAGCTCTATTTGCGGGGGGAAAAAGGACACAAATTTTGTTTGGGTACAACGTTGCACGACAGCGCAATTGTCATTTAAAGTGACGCAGTGCCGAATCGCAAAAAGTGCTCTGGTCCTAAAGTGTGAAATCCTTCCAGGGCTGAAGTGGTTAAAATGCCTCAAAGAAAAGGGCCTAAAGTCAGGGAATTGAGAGATTTGTACAAAAGTGGATTGAATAATATGTTTGCTCTCCTACACAGACCACGAGACCATGATCATGCATACGTTGCAGACGTTGATTCTGGAAAGGTCGGCCGTCCTACACGTGGTCATTGAGTACGTTGGGCAGTTGGATGCGCTTCTCGCCATGGCTGTTGTTGCCCGTGAGAATGGATATGTGCGCCCCTGCTACACCCAGAAGAACACTATAACTATAAAGGAAGGCAGGTGAGGATAAGACGAGCTGTCGTTTTCTGTGCCTATAAGATATCAGTATATTATTTGATGTAGAGTGGATATAATAAGTACACACCCCTGTTAAAATGTCAGGTTTCTGTGTTGTAAAAAAATGAGACAGAAATAATTTCAGATTTTTTTCCACCTTTAACCACTTGCCGACCGTTAACCGCAGGTTGACGGCGACAAGATGGCTCGATATCGCAAAACGCCGTCATACGACGGCGGCTGCGATATCATGCACTGCGAGCGTGCGCGCTGCCGGAGGCGCGCCTGCAAGCTCAGTGTTGGGGGGGGCCAGGGAGCGGGTGCGGAGGACTCGATCTCCGCCGGCTACACGCGATGCCCCCCCGCAGTGAAAGAACGGAGGTCCGTGTAAGTAACCACGGATCTCCGTTCTGTGAGAGGGGGAAGGGAGTGATCACAGCCTTCCTCTATATGGAAGCTGTGATCGCTCCCCTTCCCCTGCTAGGGCAGCCCACACGCCCAGGGAACACAGTTAACCCTTAGGGCGCCCCCTGCAGGTTAACCCCTTCACTGCCAATGGCATTTACACAGTAATGAGTGCATTTTTATAGCACTGATCGCTGTATAAATGCCAATGGTCCCAAAAAAGTGTCAAAATGGTCCGACATGTCCGCCCCAATATCGCAGTACCGCTAAAAATCGCAGATCACCGCCATTACTAGTAAAAAATAAAAACCCCAGAAATGAATTTTCATCGTCTGTAAACGCGGCCACTTTTGCGCAAACCAATCAATAAACGCCGATTGCGATTTTTTTTTTTATCACAAATATGAGGAAGAATTTAAATCGGCCAAAACCGATGAAAAAAAATTTTTTTTTATATTTTTTTTTTAGATTTGTATTTTAGCAAAAAGTAAGAAATTTAGTTTTTTTTTTTGAAAAATTGTCGCTCTTCTTTTGTTTATAGCGGTGATCAGAAATGACGCAGAGGTGATCAAATACCACCAAAAGAAAGCTCTATTTGTGGGAAAAAAAGGACGCAAATTTCGTTTGGGTACAGCGTCGCACGACCGCGCAATTGTCAGTTAAAGCGATGCAGTGCCGAATCGCTAAAAGGGCTCTGGTCCTAAAGTGTGAAATCCTTCCGGGGCAAGTGGTTATTGTGACCTATAAACTGTGCAACTCGGTTGAAAAACAAACTGAAATCTTTTAGGTGGAGTGAAGTAACAATAAAAACTAAAATAATATGGTTGCATAAGTGTGCACACCCTTAAATTAATACTTTGTTGAATCACCTTTTGATTTTATTACAGCCCTCAGTCTTTTTGGGTATGAGTCTATCAGCATGGCACATCTTGACAATATTTGCTCAGTCGTCTTTGCAAAAACACTCCAAATCTGTCAGATTGCAAGGGCATGTCCTGTGCACAGCCCTCTTCAGATCACCCCACAGATTTTCCTCAGATTCAGGTCTGGGCTCTGGCTGGGCCAATACAAAACTTTAATCTTCTTCTGGTGAAGCCATTCCTTTGTTGATTTGTATGTAAACTTTGGGTCGTTTTCATGCTGCAAGATCAAGTTCCTCTTCATGTTCAGCTTTCTAGCAGAAGCCTGAAGGTTTTGTGCCAATATTGACTGGTATTTGGAACTGTTCATAATTCCCTCTACTTTGACTAAGGCCCCTGTTCCAGCTGAAGTAAAACAGCCCCAAAGCATGATGCTGCCACCATCTTGCTTCACTGTGGGTATGGTGTTCTTTTGGTGATGGGCAGTGTTGTTTTTGCGCCAAACATATCTTTTGGAATTATGACCAAAAAGTTCAAGTTTGGTTTCATCAGACCATAACACATTTTCCCACATGCTTTTGGCAGACTCCAGATGTGTTTTTGCAAAATTTAACTGGTCTGGAATGTTTTGTTTCTTAGGAAAAGGCTTCCATCTTGCCACTCTACCCCATAGCCCAGACATATGAAGAATGCGGGAGATTGTTGTCACATGTACCACACAGCCAGTACTTACCAGATATTCCTGCAGCTCCTTTAGTGTTGCTGTAGGCCGCTTGGTAGCCTCCTTGACCAGTTTTCTTCTCAATCTTCATCAATTTTGGAGGGACGTCCAGTTCTTGGTAATGTCACTGTTGTGCCATATTTTCTTCACTTGATGACTGTCTTTACTGTGTTCCATGGTATATCTAATGCCTTGGAAATTCTTTTGTACCCTTCTCCTGACTGATACCTTTTAACAATGAGATCCCTCTGATGCTTTGGAAGCTCTCTGCGGACCATGGCTTTTGCTTTACGATACGACTAAGAAAATGCCAGGAAAGACCTACTAGAGCAGCTGAACTGTATTTGTAGTTATTCAGAGGCACTTTAACCGGTTCCCGACCGGCTCGCATACATTTACTGCTGCACTCATGCAATTTTTTTTACCACAAATACAAAGAAGAATATATATCGGCCTAAACTGATGAATACATTTTGATTATTTTTTTTTTATGTGTATTATAGCAAAAAGTAAGAAATATTATTATTTTTTTTTTTTCAAAATTGTCACTCTTTTTTTGTTTATAGCGCAAAAAATTAAAAACGCAGAGGTGATCAAATACCACCAAAAGAAATTATTTGTGGGGAAAAAAAGGACATTAATTGTGTTTGGGTAGAATGTCACACAACCAGGCAATTGTCAGTTAAAGCGACGCAGTGCCAAATTGCAAAAGGTGCTCTGGTCAGGAAGGGGGTAAATCCTTCTGGGGCTGAAGTGGTTAAATGTTGGCAGGTGTGTACTGACTCCTATTTAACATGTGTTTGAATGGGATTGCTTAGTTCTGAACACAGCTACATCCTCAGTTATAAGAGGGTGTGCACATTTATGCAACCGCATTGTTTTAGTTTTTAATTTTTACCCCCCCCAAAAAAAAAAAAAAAAATCAGTATGTTTTTCAATTGAGTTGTACAGTTTCACATTAAAGGTGACATAAGTTCTGAAATGTTTTATCTTTGTCTCGTTTTTTTAAACCTGATATTTTAACGGGTGTGTAGACTTTTTATAGCCACTGTACCTCTTAAAGGGGTAGGCAAACAAAATCACAGGTAATTTTTTTAAAGAACCAAAACATGTATAGTTATATATGAAAAAGTTTCAGCTGATTCAAAATTTACATTAATAGTTAGGATTAGGAAATTAATCTTTGAAACAAATGTCCCAGGACAATCCTTGTTTCCCCCAGATAATGCCAATACTAGGGTTACCAGAGCACATACAGCTGAAATGATTGTACATGTTTAGGAAGATCAAGCTCTTTCAGAAGTCATATCATTGATTCACCATCTCATGTCTATATCTAGCCTTAGTCCAAGTCATGTGTCCATTTTGAGTATGTCTGCAATAGGGATGCACAGATACCGGTATCGGTGCCGATACTAGCATTTTCGCGAGTATCGGTACTCACGAAAATGATCCCGGAAATCGATACCGGAAGTGACATCGCCGACCCCCGCACATTCCATAACTAGGCTGAAGGGACACAGGCAGAGCCGCAGCTTCGGGGGATTTCCACCCCTCCCCTTCTCCTCCCGAGCCGAGCAGCTCTCATGCGCCCGCAGGGGCGGGCTGACCCATTGGGCAGCCGGAAACTGCCTGGGGCCAGTAGGGGCCCGGTCATGGAGAGTCCAGGTCGGGTGGTGGAGAGCAGGCAGCGAAAGCCTTGGAGCGCGGGCAGGATGACAGCATCCAGCAGCTCCAAGTACCACTCCACATGGCGAGTGGCCGGCCTCACAGATGGATGCTGAGGGAAGGTGAGCAGCAATGGTGGCCCAGAGGATAGGCTCACAGGGGGCTTGGAAAACGAGAATGTGCGGGAGGCGCTGGGATGGTCCGGCTGTCACAGGATCTGCTGAAAGTAATGCAGCACAGCACCCCCATCGTCACCAGAAGGAGAACGGACTGTGCCTGCTGATGGTTATTATGAATGTCCTCCTATTGCTGGCAGGAAGGTAACTGGGCATTACACATGGACTGGGACGGGGGGCACAGGAGGGAGTGACTACAGACACCCCCTCCCACCCCCCCTCTCACACTCTCTCACCCACTTCTCCCACCCCCCCATCTCTCACACTCTCTCACCCCCCCTCTCCCATCCCCCTCTCTCACTTCCAGGTGAGGGGACCGAGGATAAAGACTTACATAGAGATAACCCCCTCCCTGTCCTCCAATCCACCTGGCTACCCCCTCCCTGTCCTCCCATCCACCTGGCTGCTCCCTCTGTTCTCCCATCCACCTGGCTGCTCCCTCTGTCCTCCCATCCACCTGGCTGCGTCCTCTGTCCTCCCATCCACCTGGCTGCTCCCCCTGTTCTCCCATCCACTTGGCTGCATTCACTCTGTCCTCCCCTCAAGGCACTGTGTATATATGTGTGTGTATATATAATTGCATTTTATAGTTGGCCCCCCTACGCTTATCCCTGTCCCCTCATGTGCCCCCCTTAAATATGAAAGATGGAGACGCCACTGGTGCCATCCCCGCCTCCTCATAGTGGCATCGCTGCCTCTTGACAGAATGTCTCCTGCACCATGCAGTCTCTGGCTGTCTCCTGTACCATGCAGTCTTGGCCTGTCTCCTGCACCATGCAGTCCTTGGCTGTCTCCTGTACCATGCATTCCCTGGCTGTCTCCTGTACCAGGCCTGCAGTCTCTGGCTGTCTCCTGTACCAGGCCTGCAGTCTCTGACTGTCTCCTGTACCAGGTCTGTGGTCTCTGGCTGTCTCCTGTACCAGGCCTGCAGTCTCTGGCTGTCTCCTGTACCAGGCCTGCAGTCTCTGGCTGTCTCCTGTACCAGATCTGTGGTCTCTGGCTGTCTCCTGTACCAGGCCTGCAGTCTCTGGCTGTCTCCTGTACCAGGCCTGCTGTCTCCTGTAACAGGCCTGCAGTCTCTGGCTCTCTCCTGCACCAGGCCTGCAGTCTCTGGCTCTCTCCTGTACCAGGACTGCAGTCTCTGGCTGTCTCCTGTACCAGGTCTGCAGTCTCTGGCTGTCTCCTGTACCAGGTCTGCAGTCTCTGGCTGTCTCCTGTACCAGGCCTGCAGTCTCTGGCAGTCTCTGCTGTCACTTCTGCATGTTGCCACCTCCTTCCCTCCACCAGCTGTCACCTCTGCCCCCATGTCTCCCAATAACCCTTCTATCCCTATCCTCTTTCCCCCAGCGATCACAGCCTTTTCCATCCCAACTCACTACCCTGCCCTCACTTACCCCTCTACTCCCCCCTTCAACCCTGCCCTCACCCAGCTCCCTAACAACCCCCCTCCCAAACCACCCCCCTACCTACACGATAGATATCGGTAATTTGTATCAGCGACTACAAAAGGTAAAGTATCGGTACTCATACTCTGTGGCAAAAAAAGTGGTATTGGTGCAACCCTAGTCTCCAGTAGGCCACACAGTGCAAATGTCAGTTCAAGCATTACAATAAAACTGGCCATTCACTGATTGAAGTTCAGCTGATTCAGCAGGGACCAACTGGATTTTGATCAGTGTGTACGCAACAGAAGTTGTTTGTCAGACTGACTTCTGTTGAAAAACTTTTTTCAGTCAGTGGCTGCAGCCGCTGATCAGTGTATTCTGGCAGCAGTGGGTCACACTGTCCAAATACAATGTCCCGGCAGGGGCAGGAAGCCTGGCTGAACAACTCCCAGGACCGGTATCTTCCTGTCCTTCCTTGTTGCTAGAACTTTGCTAAAACACTCCCAACTGTAACCGTTCATCATCAGAAGATTGAGCTCTCAAACCTCCTCACAGGTGTGTTTCACTATTTCCTCCATTGCAGCATCAGAGCTACTGTAATGCCGCAGGGAGAGCCCTTTCAAAAGGGTTTGTTTAGGCTGGGAGTGTCTTAGCAATGTACTAACAACATGCAGCTGTGTTTCTATAGGCATTCTAACTGTTGGGTATACTAATATGCAACTGTTCAAAAGACTGATCGCTGCTTAAGCCGGCCATAGATGGCAAGATTTTCTTTCCTGTGGTTGCAGGAAAGAAAAACGCTTGATTTCCCCATCAACACAGTCAGTGTTGATGGGGGATTCCCCCCCGTTGGAGCTATTGTGTTCTTCTGGCGGGGGAGCCGTCCCTACCAGGAGAACAGAGTGATTATTGAGGCTATAGCTGCTGGCAATAATCACATGAAAAATTTGGAAGGCTCACAGTTCCCAACTTGATCGATCAACTTTGGTACAATCAGTCTGCCCATACATGGTTCAAGTCTCAGCCAGTCCCTGCTGAACTGGCCAGGATTTGAACCGTCTAAGGCTGGCTTTGCACTGGCTGATTGAATTTCTATTTTTCTAGATACATTTACTCTAGACCTGCAGGTTTATTTATTTTGAAAACTCTGTAGGTTTCTGCTAAGGCTTCGTTCACATATATGCAAATTTGACGCATTTTAAACCACATCCGATTAGCATGAAATGTGAACCAAACCGGCTTCCTATGGACTTTAAGGGGAACCCCACACCAATAAAAAGAAAAAAAAGGTGTGGGGCCCCTCAAATCCATACCAGACCCTTAGGTCTGGATTTTGAGGGGAACCCCCATGCCAACATTTTTTAAAAAAAATGGCATGGGCTCCCCCCAAAATCCATACTTGACCCTTATCCGAGCATGCAGCGCCCCCTCCTGAACTATACCAGTCCACGTGCCTTCACCATAGTAGGGGGGGTGCTTTTGGGGCTCTGCCCCCCCCCACCCCAAAGCAACATGTTGATGGGGACAAGGGTCTCTTCCCCACAAACCTGGATGGTGGTTGTGGGGGTCTGTGGGCAGTGGGCTTATCAAAATCTGGAAGCCTCCTTTAACAGTTTCCCAGATACCAGACCCCCCCCCCCCCCCCAATGTGAATGAGTATGGGGTACATTGTGTCCCTACACATTCACCAAAAAAAGTGCCAAAAAGAAGTAAAAACACAGACAGTTTTTGACAATTTCTTTATTAAAAGGTGTAGATCCAGCGTCAATCATGATGAACGCTGCTGCCAAACTCATTCACAATGGTGGGGGGGGGCAGGATCTGGGGCCCCCTTGTTAAGACCAGACCCCCACAACCAACAGCCAGGAGAGGCCCCTGCCACAAACCTCCCCCATGTTGCATGTTGAGGGCACGTGGTCTGGTATGATTCAGGAGCGGGGGAAGCCGCCTGCCATTTTACATGCTCCGATAACAGTCTGGTATAGATTTGGGGGGGGTCCCATGCCATTTTTTTTTTTTTTTTTTTTTGGCGTGGGGGTTCCCCTTAAAACCCATACCAGGCCCCTACGTAGTTTTTTTTTTTTTTTCACAATCACAATTTTTTATTTCTGACAATGTTTTTTTTTAACATTTAGCTGTCAGCAGTGAACCCTGCTGACAGCTGATGACTCTTCTATTAAGAATGAGGTGGATGGCTTCCCAGACTGCTCCTTAACAACCAGCTATTGCTAAAGACGCCTGTAGTCGTCAGCTCCAAAAATTAGCATCTGAACCCTATCTAAATCTCAGCTGAACCGCTGAACAGCTGCTTTGTAAATTTGCAGTGAAAACGGAGGGAAAATTCGAACTGGACATGTGTGAACCTAGCCTAAAGCATATACATATGTTTTACATGTCATATTGACCTGTATTTACTTATTTGTAAACATAAGCATAAAAAAAAAAACAAATAGTACTCTCTGGTAGCGCAAAATTAATCGTTTCACAATCATATACAAGTGCTCTTATAACAAAAGAAATTTTAAAAGGTGCCAGTGAAAGTGATATCGGCATAATGTTTATGCATCCATCCGTGATGTCTTCATATGAAAAATGAATAAGCATGTAACATAAAAATGAACAGTCAATATTCTTGTTGCAATGCACCACACTACTTGTGTAATTGATCCAATCCTCCACCACTGTGCAAGACGTGCGCACCTCTCCGCTTAAGAGACCACATTCACCAAAGGTTTTTACCTTTCATTTTACTGATTGGCATAAAAATAAAAGGCATTCACAGGAATCTCTATTTGCACCAACAGCTCCTTTATGTTTACTCCATCAGCTCTCCATAATCTCCAACCATGTACTAGGACTGATTGTATATTCTCTATAGCAGCCTTTCTCAACCTTTTCAACACGGAGGAACCCTTGAAATAGTCCTCTGGTCTCGGGGAACCCCTGCTAAAAATTAGAAATCTACAACTCCTGATACATTAGTGTGTTGGTCAGTGGGAAGAATTCTTCTTACACTTGTGGTCATTGCGAAGAATTACCTATCGATAGACATTCTTCCATTAAGAAGCGTTACTGGTGTTCACATTCTTCTTAAGAAGGGTGACTGGTTGTGTGATTACATAGTCCTCAACATCTAAAGATTAAAAATCGT
>BLSH010159704.1:304058-314246 GCA_018402905.1 Glandirana rugosa
TTACTACGAAAATTTTTGGTCGTAACATATCCTACGAAGTTAATAGACTTTTAACTTTTCTTCGGTTTTTTTTATCAAACAGACTGTTGTCCGTTTTATAAGGTGGTGATGTCTGGTTAATAAGATTACAGTTAGTAGAGAACGACCGGTGTGTGTATAAGTAGGCCGTAAAAAAAAAAATCAGCATATACATTTATAAAAGATTCGTGTGTTTGTTTTTGCTTATTTTTTTTAGACTAGACTAAAAGATTAGGGACACTGGTATTGAAGAAACCTGATTGACATTTATATCCTAATTTTTAATAAACTTTTGTACTAATATGTACGATTCCAAAAATCTATGACCTTAGCATGTATAATCATGTTTTCAAATAATTTTTAATCCTATATTTACAGTTAGTCCAAAGAAGTTATGGTCACAGGGATTAGAAAATCAGATCAGATTTTTTTTATTCGTTTTTGTTTGTGTGCTTAGAAAATATTTACATATACGACTAAAAAAAAAAATGCCGGATGAATATGTGTGTGGCCAGCAAGAGATGATTGACATTAGAATAATTGGTCTGTAGTGGTGGAATATTTTGCCTGTTGTCAGACAAACTATTTTTTTTGGCTTCTTTTCAATTTTCAGATAATTGAAGCATCCTATACAATGCTGGTTTTTAAAAGCATCATTCTCTAACAATGTCTAGTTCCAGCATTTTGTAAATATAAAGTTGTTTTGTTTTTTTTTAAGTTTCAGTACTTTTTTATACAAATTATATAATTTTAAATCTTGCTAAATGTTTGCTGGTAGCCTGATACCTCTTACTGGATTCCACCCTCTTCACTTTCTTAGGTTGGCCTAATTGTCTTTATGGCTATGATTGGAAGTTACGTCCCTGCCTCATATGCCGAGATCGGGCCCATCGATGGGATCTTTACACGCTTACAAACACGGGAATCTGTATCACTAGGCTTGTCTACTTTTATGATTGACTTAAATCAGGTGTGGATTTCTTATGCATGAGAAACCTCAGATAAAAGGTGCCTTCCTCTAATTCCTGGGCTGCGCACATGTTTAAGGTCAATGAGGACACACTCAGTGAAGGTGAATAGGCTCAGCATCACTGTCCTGGAACTGACACGCAACCCTGGAGTTAGAGAATATGGGGGCTTCAACCACAGGGATTTTGCATTATGGCACATTCAACTGAAAGTGTATGTTACTCAAAAAGAAAAAACCTTTTTATTTATGTGTGTTGGTCCACGTGTATATTTCACATTGTATTCTGCATTCCTTTCATTGCCTCCTTTCATGTAAATTACCTGGATGATCCCACCAGTCCCCCTTTACCTTGCGGAAACTAACCACAGCAAGCACAGAAACAGATTCTTGCTTGCATGGTCAGTTTGTGCTCATAGGCTTGTGGTTTCGGAGGTTCAGTGCCCACGCCAATGCACAGCATTCCTGTATCTCCCACAGTTGATCTTCCCAGCCCTGCTTTGTGGATTGGCAGGGGCTCCAGCCGAAGCCTCACTGTCAAACCACAGGTGTTCATAGTCTTACATAGTTAGGCCCCTTTCACACGGGCTTATCCGTTAGTGGAGTCCGCTCTGCTCAGCAGGGATCGATCCGCTGATCCCCGCTGAGCAGGCAGATCACAGATCCGTCTCCGCTCACTGTGCAGAGACAGATCTGTCAGAGCCCTGCTCTCCGCTATGGAGATCAGATGAAAACGGATCCGCTTATCTGTTTTCATCTGATCCACTCCGATCCAATCCGATTCTCCAGACGGAGGGAAAATAGTGTTTTAGTCCGTCTGGATTTCACGGACAGGATCAAATTGGAGAGCGGCAGATGTCAGCAGACATGTCTCCGCTGACATCCGCCACTCCATAGGGCGCATGGAGCATCCGTTCAGGTCCGCCTGAAAGACGGACAGGCGGACCTGAACAGAATGCCCGTGTGAAAGGGGCCTAAGTGTGGTTGAAAAAAAGACACAAGTCCATCTATTTTAACCAATAAAAGGAACACAGCATTCACAGATGGGGAGTGTAGTTCCCCGACTGTGCTCAATGTAATAAGGTACCCGCCCCCACTATCCTGAAGAGCAATTAAGCAGTAACACATTATAAAAGTAAAAACCATTGCTTTTTTTAAAAAAACAAAATGCTTGTTTGCTCCTTACATAATATTTACTGATTTACCATGTGTTTTAAGAGTTTTGCATTTACATGTACCTCAATTTTAATATCACAATCACAATCTCGATTCGACCCTCCACACAATCTTAATCCAGCATTTCCACAATTCATGTAACAAGTGCAAACAGTTCCCTGCTCACAGCTGTCAAAAAAAAAGCAGCTGGCAATGTTTATCAACAACATTGCTCAGCGCTGAACGAGAAATAAAAAGAAACGTATCATTCTGTTCATTTACAGATCAAAGGGATGAACTTCGGTCTGTTAATGACAGCCCATGATCGGTTCGCACATTGCAGTGTGAACTGTGAATTGGTGCAGGAATCGGATCGCATAGGTATGAACAACCAATGCAATCCGATTCCAGTGCGGACCAAGAAAAGGGTTCTGCACCATTTTGGCACAAATGAGATGCGATTTCAGCCATACAGTTTGTATGGCTGAATTCCCATCGCACAGACATCGCATGTTATCTGCACAGCAATGCACTAATGTGAACCCAGCTTAAGCTTTTTTCTGACACGTCTTGCTTACAAGTTAAAATCAGTATTTTTTGCTAGAACCCCCAAACATTGTATAAATCAGCAGTATGTAGCAGTCTTGTGACTTCTTTTGGTGTCTGATTAAAGCTTGTAGGAGGAGTTTTCATTCTGCCCTGATCTATGAGGCTGCAGGACCTCTGATTGTCTGGACGGTGCTGATTGGCTCTGTGCTGATCACATGCACTCTCCCAAGTAAACGAAAAAAACTCTCTAGCATACACACCAAACTGAGCATGTGCAGCTTCTCCCCTATCCTCTGTTCCATCAGCAGATAAATTGGGGACAGTGGTAGAGGGGAGGATTAGAGAAGACGGGATCAAGACAGGATCAAACAGCCTTTTTACAGAATGCAGAGGATTAACCCCTTAGATTCCACAGTGAGTATAACAAGCATGCTTTACTGCATATACAGGCTGATTTTACTGTTGTGGGTTTAGTAACCCTTTCAGCTGGATAGATCCATAGATGAGTAATTTTTAGTTCAGGCAGCGGGCTGAATGGAAAAAATAAAAAAAAAACGAACGTATTACTCCATCCACACTAACAAAGTGGATGAAAGAATCTCCCCCACTGAGACATTGTATTCCAACAGCGGGACTCTCTGCTGTCAGATTACACCGATTACCGGCTGCAACTGCTGATTGGCAAAAGTTTACCAACATTCCTGTTTGACGAAAGTAAATCTGACAATCAATTTCTGTTGAACAAGGAAGCCCACTCATGGATCAAAATTCAGCTGGTCCCTGCTGAACTGGCCAACTTTCAATCCATCTAAGGCTAGCTTAAATCGGAGTTCCCCCCAAAAATGGAACTTCTGCTTATTTGCTTCCTAACCCCCCTCCGGTGCCACATTTGGCACCTTTCAGGGGTGAGGGGGGAATGGGCACCTGTTTTTGAAAGGTACCCCTTCCCCACTTCCGGAGACGGCACTGCGGCACCGTCCCTCAGAAGTTCGGCCCCCCTCCGAGCCAATTAGGAAGCACAGCACGCTTCGCGCATGCGCAGTAGGGAACAGTTTTCCCTTAGTGAAGATGGTGGCGGCAGTACCCGACAGCCGCTCAGAAAATTGGCTGGAGTGCCGACATTGCGGGCTCCCTAGACAGGTAGGTGTCCATACAGTAAAAGTCAGCAGGTACAGTACTTGTAGCTGCTGACTTTTAATTTTTTTTTCCCCCAGGCTGGAACACCTCTTTAAGTTCTATTGCAGAGTGTCAGAAGGAGAAGCCCTGATAGGTTGTGCATTGAGTTCTAGTCAATAACGTTTTTATATGATATTATGTGTATGTTCTGGATTGCTTTCACTTTACTTTATCCATGGTTTTATAAATCCACTAGTAACTCAGTCTTTATATGAAACAATTTTTTAAATTACAGGTGACCCGAGCAGTGAATAATGCAACCGTGAAGTCTCTTGTTTTAATTGATGAATTTGGAAAAGGAACTAATACAGTAAGAAATATATTTTCTTTCTGGCAAGCCTCCAAGTTAGACCAACTCTAAACTGAACTGTAAGAATAAAGGTGGAGGGTTAACATGTCTGTTAGGCTTGTAATGCTCTGTGTGTCACTTACTATCCACCTCTCTTTTTATATCTGTGACACCAGAACAAGCAATAAAGAAAGCAGAGATCACTGGGACAGGGAGGTACACACAGCAAAGGAATGTTTTTACTCTACCAGAAAAATGGTTGCTGTATCTAGCTCCATTGGAGTAGTTTTTGTATCGCTTATTTCCCTTGGACACCCTGTCGCCAGGACAGAATATGACGGGAGTATGGAAACACTAAAAACTTCAAATGTTCTAACCTTTCCCTAAGCTATAGAAAAACAAATTTTGGCTGGAGTTGGGCTTTATAAAATGGGGGATAGATGGGACAAAGGCAAGTGGTACTCTCTGCCTTCAAGTCTCTTTATTGTCTGTCCCGGATCCACCTCTCAATGTTTTCAGCAATGCGACTGTAGCAGGTGTCTAAACTGCATGTTATTTGCCTGCATAAGCTCTCTTTCCATGTGCAGAGCAGAAGACCCATAGGTATCAGGTTACACACTCTGAGTCTCCTGTGTTTTCTTGAGCATAAGAAACAGAGCCAATAAGAGGAGTAGTGGCAACAGCCAATGGGGGAGGCTTTTACAGCAGGAACAAGGATTTTTGGGAGCAGCAGTGTTTGATGGGATTTGTAGTGCTACAGAGGAAATCTGTCCGTGGACACTGTAATGGAAAGACTCTATTTCCCAGGGTGCTGTGCTGCAGGAAAAGCTGCAGGAGGAATGATGCTTTGTGGGAGAACCTATTTAAGTGAGGGGAGGATTTTGCTTCTCTCTCTTGGGACGACGTGACTGATGAGTAAGGACCCCGTGTGTCCTTTGCAGCCTGAGGCCTACTTCCAGCGATCCAGCCAGCTGAATTTCTACAGTGTCCCAGCCAGCTGTGGTACTACAGTGTTCCAGTGGGTGAGCTGCAGAGCCTGCATACAGAGCAGCAGCGGACACAGCGGCAGCTGCATCCATCGATTCAGAGAAAGAGAGAGCTGCATGGAGTGCAGTAGAAGCCGTTTCCTCTAAAGCAAAGAGCAAGCAGATACCATCAGTTCCAGCGTCATCAGCACAGCCTGAACATCCGGTCCGTCTGTGATCGGCTGACCAAAGGGTGGTGAGCAGGCTGAAGCCTACCTTTGAGCATACTCAGTTGTTTCTATACTTCTCTGTCAGCACAGATTCAGCTTACTTAGTGGAATACAAAACCCTGTGCACAGGTCCTTTTTAACAGATAGTACAACCTGGATTCAGTAAGCACTACCAAGGCTTTCTTCTAAAGTTCAATTAAGCTTGCCAATTTGTGCCCTATCCCAGGGATTAGTGGATACAGTGATTCAGGTCCGCTCTGTTTGTAACAAGCTTACCACCATCCATGACCTATTTATTACAAACTCTTTCAACCTATTTGCAATTACGGAGACCTGGCTTCAAGATTCTGACTTTTCTTTGTCGGCTGCCCTCTCCCATGGTGGCCTCCTGTGGACTCACTCTCCCAGGCCTAGTGGACAGAAAGGAGGTGGTGTTGGATTCCTCCTATCTCCTCAAAGCACTTTTCAAGTTCTTCATCCACCGTCCTCTCTGTCCCTCTCCTCATTTGAAGCTCACTGTATTCATCTATTTTCTCCAGTTTCATTGAGAATTGCTGTGATCTATCGGCCTCCTGGACCAGTATTAAGCTTCCTTGAAGACTTCTCTGCCTGGCTACCCTACTTTCTTCTGAAATTCCAACAATTATTCTTGGTGACTTCAACATCCCTTCTAATCTTAACACTCCTGCTACTTCTAACTTTCTGAGGCTAACCACCTCTTTTGACCTAAAACAACGGACACATGCTTCTACTCACTCTGATGGCAACTGCCTTGACCTCATATTCTCCTACCTATGCAACCTCTCCACCATTCCTTTTCCTCTCTCTGATCACCACCTTATTAGTTTCACTCTCTCCGTCTTCCTCCTCTTTTCTTTCCAGCTACCAAACAATTACCTGTAGAAACCTTCGCCATCTTAACCCTTCTCTTCTTTTTTTCTGCTACAGATTGTCTCTACAACAAAATTTCATCCTTGTCCTGCCCCAACCTGGCCACTTCTATATACAACAGCTCACTGTCATCCACCCTAGATACCTTGGCCCCCTCCCTACACACAGAATCAGGCCCCGACCGCTACAACCCAGGCAGACAGACAATACCAGAAGCCTAAAAAAAAGAGCTCTTGAGCGTCTGTGGCGTAAGACTAAGTCACAGCAAGATTTCAGACAATATAAATCTGCCCTCCAAAAATACCATTCCTGCCTCCACACTGCCAAACAGACCTACTTTATCACTTTTATTAACAACCTCTCATGGAGTCCCCATCAACTCTTTCCTACCTTTTACGTTCTACTTTGTCCTCCATTACCTCCACCCACTAACTTACTCACTGCACAGGAGATTGCTAATCACTTTAAAAATAAGATTGATACAATTCGTCTCGAGATCTCCACTCTACAGATTTCTCTTTTATACGTCAGGCACAGCGACTCTTTTAGGACTAAGTGGGTTATACTGCCTTCTTCTGGAGTTTACTAGGCAGAACAGGCAGTTCTAACAGCAAAAAGAACAGCAACAGAGACAGCCCCTCCCAGGGGGCAGTCCTCACTGGCAGATACCTAGATACCCCATACCTACCTCTGCTAGCTCAGTTTTTCTCTGCCTAGTGCAAGGAGTAGACCTAGGCTCCCTGTTGGGATATGTGGTACCTCTCTGGGCCACTTCGGCTGTCAGGAGATAGCCTCACAGATGAAGACTACAATCAAGCAGCCGTGCTGGGCAACAAGCTGGGTCTCGGACCCAGGTAGTCTCCCCAGCCAGCCATCACACATTATATCGGATACTTCGTGCTGGGTAGACCGCAACAAACCCCGATCCGGACGGGGTGGCCCTGCGGGTTAAACGCCCCGCTGTCACACGCAGTGCACCCAGGGCCGACAGCTCCCTCTGGCCTAGCCGGGAGCGCGAACGCTGTCTTGGGTGGGATCCCCACACCGCCCATCTAGATGGGATAAGTACGCCCCCCCTCCCCCTCGGGGGTCCGGGGGGGAGCTGGCAGGTCCCCCCTCCGGGGTGTCAGGGTAGCGGGTGGTCCCCCCCCCTCCCTTGCTAGTAATCACCCCTCCGGTACCGCACTGTCGCACCCCCTTCCGCCCGAGGGCTCCCAGTGTGTGTGTGTGTGTACTTAGGGCCCTAAAGGCCCCTCTGCACCTCGTGCTGTGGTGGTCGGACCGCTTGGCTGCCATTTTGCCGGGGTCCGGCCGCCATTTTCCTGTAGCTGGCCGCATGGTAGAGCCTGGGGAATGGCCGGCGGCCATTTTGGTGTAGCCACGCCGCTGTTCTCTATGGTGTTTGGCCTCTAGTGGTGCAGTGCAGCCATGTTCCTGTTGTCTCTGCACCTTGATCTGGCCTGTGTGTGCCAGGGGGCGGTCCTGGTCGCGCTGGCGCCGTTTTACCCCCCTGCACAGCAGGATTTCCCTGGGCAGCAGCAGCTCTGGACAGCAGCAGTGGAGAAGGACAGGAGGCGAGCAGGGCAGCGGCAGCGGCAACCGGCTCTTCTCTGGGTCGGGTGGTGAGTCCTTCTGGGGTGCCCCTTGTGCCCATCCTTGCTCAGCTGTGGGGTGGGGGGTGCAGTGGTCTCCTGGCATTGGGCCTTGTTTGGGCGCCGCCAGGGTTGGGGTCAGGATGGCAGCCGCTGTGGGTGCTTCCCCAGCGGACCTCTCTGTGCCTGCAGCCAGCGCTTAAGGGACCCCGTCCCTTATAGACGCCAGGTCGACAGTCCAAGAAACGTTAGTTTCTCCTATCGTTCACTGACAGACGCAGCTCTCCATTACGTGTGGGGTTTATGCTTGTCTCACCAGGAGTTAACTAGGCAGGGAAAAGAAACAGCTGGCCCCTCCCATGGGGCCGTCCTCTCTTCCCACATAAACCTCCTCCATAGTATAGCTCATCAGTTTAAATGCCTAGTTTGCAAGGAGTTGACCTGGCTTACCTTTAGGGGAATTGCAGTCCTGTTTGTGACCATTCTTTTTATGTTATTTTATTTTATTGTCTTCTATCAAGATGATCTGCTATCAAGAAGCCGGTCGGGGCATGGAGAGTCCATGGGCTCTGTACTTTCTCCGACCTGGCTGACTGATGCGAGCCAGTCCCGCAGTATGGGGACCCGCCACATAATGCCCGTTCCGTGCGGGTGGCCTGGGGTGATCCCCACTTACGCCCAGCCCGGATGCGATTCAGTAGGGTGATTTTCTGGCCTGCAGCGTACTGTCCAGGCAGGGGCACAAAGTCTGCGACTGGATGGCTACCCATGGCGCTCGTCCGGAGGGTGAGTGAGAGTTCCTCCCCCCCCCCCCCTTCAGGGGCGGAAGGGGGACCGACGAAAAAAAAAAAAAAAAGTTTCTCCTACGTTCACTGACAGACGCAGCTCTTCATGACTTTGTGGGGTTTTATGTTCGTCCTACCAGGAGTTAACTAGGCAGGGAAAAGAATTCAGCTGGCCCCTCCCCTGGGGGCCGTCCTCTTTTCCTACATTAAAACCCCCCCTCACAGAGGAGCTCTCCAGTTTCAATGCCTAGTTCGCAAGGAGTTGACCTGGCTTCCCTATAGGGAACTGCGGTCCTATTGTGACCATTTTTCTTTTTTCTTTTTTCTGCAATCAAGATGATCTGCTATCAAGAAGCCGGTTGGGGCATCGAGAGTCTTTGTGCTCAGTACTTTCCCCGACCTGGCCACCATGATGCGAAGCCGGCCCCAACACAGGGACCCGCCACATCTTACCCGTTCCGTGCGGGTGGCCCTGGGCGTGTTCCCCCATATTGGTCCCCTTCCCGATTCGTTCGGCAGGGTGACCCTGGGCCTGCAGCGACCCCCCGCCAAGGGTGGAAAGTCTGCATCCGGGTGGCTACCGTGGCGTCGGACTGGTAAGTGAGCGCCCTGTCTCCCTCCCCACATGGGGAGTGAGAGGGCCCGACGTCCGCGAATGCAATTTTTTCTCTGCTCCTGTAGCTGTCCAGGGTAGCCACCGGGTGGGAATCAGCCTCTCATCTTGTCCCCTGCCACCCCCCGCCCCCACCCCCCTGCCCAGCGCTGTACCTTTGTTCAGCCTTCTCATCCAGCATCGCCATGCGGTCTTCGGCCGCCATTTTGCGGACATTTTCAGTCTATGGGGCTTTCCCTCTAGCGCTCGGAGCGGCCATAATCGGTACTGCATGTTGCCTGAGAGGTGTGCTCACCCTCTAGTGCTTCCTGGCGGCCATCTTCACTGCATGCTCTGCATTCTACACGTGGCTGCAGCTTCTTCTTCTCTCTGAAAACGGCGGCTGACAGAGGCAGTCCTTCTGAGCGATTTTGGCGCTATCAGGCAGCAAAAACAGCAAGTATAGCTGGGCTCCCTCTGGGTACTGGTGGTGGTGGGGTGCTGTCCTCTGGATCCTGTGGCTGTGTGCGGGGCGTCCCTTCCTTCAATCCATCCATCCATCCATCCCTAAAGTAATGGCTGATCTCCCTGCTGAACCTACTGAGGTGGCTTCAGCTGCCACGCAGTGGGGGTGCACCTTCTTTGAGTCGTTCTTGTAGGGCGTCGACCCTCTCTTTTCGGGGAACCAGTCTGACGCACCGTCGACTTCGGTGGAGTCATCCAAGTCGTCCCTCTAGTCGGTAATGAAATCCCTACCTACCTACCTACCTAACTTCCTTCCCTGCGGGGCGTGTGTCGGTGTCCTAGGTCTCCTGTCGTGGGGTGGTGGTGGTCATGGGTCTCCCTCGGGTCGATATGAACGACAAAAACGACGGACTATCGCGGTTTTAGCGAGTCTTCCTGACGGAGACAGTCGGCGGCAAAAGTCTCTCTTCTTCTTCGACGTCGGTGCACATCTTACGTCTCGTACGTCACTTCT
>BLSH010159704.1:318060-332968 GCA_018402905.1 Glandirana rugosa
AGTCTGACCTCGAGGCGGTATGTGAGTCTGTCTACGATCAATTTTTTGATCATTTTCCTTACTGTGAATGGCAACGTCCGCAGCTTTCCTTTTCGCTGTGAAGGCGGTTCGCTGCTCGCTACCCCTTTGAGGAAAGCTTTTTGAAAAAATGGGAATCGCCTGTGGTGGACCCACCGATAGCCCGCCTTAGTAAGGCTACGACTATTCCTCTGGAAGGGTCTCCTTCTTTCAAGGACCCCGCTGATAGAAAAACAGAGGCGCTTTTAAAGTCGCTCTTCCTGGTGGTAGGTTCTGCCGTGCGGCCAGCCCTGGAGTCTGCCATGGCGGCTCAACATCTGTCTGAGTGTATGGCGGAGCTCCAGTCTGATCTGGAATGCGGCCGCCTAATGGATGCACCACAGAGGGCTCAGTTTTTACTCCAAGGGTTCAAGTACCTTTGTGATGCAGCCGTTTATTTACTGCCGATGTTATCCAGGATAATGATTTTTGCTGTTATCCTCAGATGGATACTTTGGTTGCGTTCTTGGTCTGGCAACCATGCTTCCAAAAAATGTCTTGCTGACCTCCCTTTTCAGGGTGGAAGTCTATTTGGTTCTCATTTGGATGAGATCATAAAAGACTTTACGGGAGGTAAGAGCACTTTCCTTCCAGAGCCCCGGAGGCACGAGTTTCGCCGTAGACAGGGGCCCCCTCCCTCGGGTCAGAAGAAGTTTTTTCGAGCGCAACAGGTAAGGGCACCCGTCCCGGTAAGGCCGCTGCAGGGGCCAGTAAGCGGCAGTGGCAGCGCAAAACCGACAAGTCCTCCTCAGCCTGATGGGTTGCCCCCACCCGGGTTTCGGGTGGGGGGGACGTCTTCTGGGGTTCGCAGACCGGTGGCTGGCTCACATTCCCGACCGTTGGGTCCGGGAAGTGGTGTCCGCCGGGTACAGGATAGAGTTCAACACTCTACCCTCAGACAGGTTCTTCCCATCAAACGTAGGACTCCCGCAGGATCGCCGGGAGGCCCTTTTCAGGGCTGTTCAAGCACTTTCAGACCAAGGAGTGATTGTGCCAGTGCCTCCAGAGAGGTTTTGAGGTTTCTACTCTAATCTATTAGTGGTTCCCAAGTAAGGGGGAGGTGTTCGGCCAGTACTGGACCTAAAGATCCTGAACCGGTATGTCAGGGCGCGGAAATTCCGGATGGAATCTATCCGCTTGGTTGTGGCCGCCCTCCATCAGGGGGAATTTCTGGCGTCCCTGGACATCAGGGAAGCGTACCTCCATGTACCCATTTGTCCACGGCATCAGCGCTTCCTGCGCTTTGCAGTGGGAGACCTCCATTTTCAATTCGTGGCACTCCCCTTTGGTCTGGCCTCAGCACCCCGAGTTTTCACAAAACTGCTAGCCCCGGTGTTGGCGTTGCTGCGACAGAGAGGCATTGCGGTAGTGGCCTACCTAGACAACCTGCTCCTGCGAGCGGAGTCCGCCTCGGCTCTGGAGGAGAATGTGAGGATCACAATGACCTCGCTGCAGGATTTCGGCTGGTTACTCAACCTGCAGAAATTGTCGGTGTCGCCAACCAGTCGCCTGGAGTACCTGGGTCTGATATTGGACACAGTGCAGGCGAAGGTGTTCCTCCCACCAGCCAAGTTTCTGTCTCTGCAGTCGGCAGTGCAAACCCTTCTGTCACACCGTCGGTCTTCGTTACAATTCTATATGCGGGTGCTGGGGCTCATGGTCTCGTCTTTCAAGGTGATACCATTTGCCCAGAGTCACACTCGTCTCCTTCAGTGAGCAATTCTGGCTCGGTGGGACAGGTTACCTCGGTCCTTGGACCTTCTGATTCGTCTGAGCTCACAGACCAGGGCGTCTCTGACCTGGTGGCTTCGGGACTCGACCCTGACTCAGGGGAAGTCGTTCCTGCCCCTCCAGTGGGTGATCATCACCACGGATGCCAGTCTTTCAGGCTGGGGAGGGATCCTGGGTCAGCTGTTGGCCCAGGGCCGTTGGTCGGCACAGGAGGCTCGCCTCCCCATCAATGTACTGGAGCTGAGAGCAATCAGATTGTGCCTATCTCACTGGACAGTGAGATTGCAGGGCCGTCCGGTCCAAATTCAGTCGGACAATGCCACAGCAGTGGCCTATGAACCATCAGGGAGGCACAAGAAGCCCAGCAGCTGCGGCGGAGGCAGCTCTGATACTGCGTTGGGCGGAACGTCACGTTCCGGCAATCTCCGCCATTTACATTCCAGGTGTGGAGAACTGGCTGGCGGATTTTCTCAGGCGCCAGACGCTGGACCAGGGAGAGTGGTCCCTCCACCCGGAGGTGTTCAACCAGATTTGCCGCAGATGGGGGACGCCGGACGTGGATCTCATGGCATCTTGGTTAAATCACAAGGTGGAGACCTTTGTGTCCAGAACGAAGGATCCGTTGGCAGTGGCCACGGACGCTCTGGTGGCCCCCTGGGGCCGTTACCGACTTCTGTACGCCTTCCCTCCGATAAAACTGTTACCGCGATTGATCCGCAGGATAGTGGCGGAGGGAATACCAATAATCCTGGTGGCTCCAGATTTGCCTCGGCGCACTTGGTACGCCAATGTGGTGCAAATGGTGGCAGACGCCCCCTGGCGGCTCCCACTGAGAGACGATCTTCTGTCTCAGGGGCCCATCTTGCACCCTGCTTTACCCTCGCTGGCTTTGAAACAAGGGAGTCGCTGACTCAGTGATCCCTACATTGTTGAGGGCTCGCAAGTCTACTTCCCGCAAGATTTACCACCGCACCTGGAAGGCTTATATAGCTTGGTGCGAGGCGGAGGGTCATAACCCTCGCTCTTATGTTTTATCCAGGGTCCTGACTTTTTTGCAGCAGGGCCTGAACAAAAAACTGGCTTTGAGTACTCTCAAGGGTCAGATATCTGCTCTGGCAATTCTTTTCCAGAGACCTTTGGCTTCGACATGTAGCGCCTCGGGTGAAGGTTCCGATGGCTCAGCGGAATCTAAATTTGGTGCTTTCTGTACTTCAGAAACGGCCTTATGAGAATATCAGGGAGATTTCCTTACAACTGCTCTCGCAGAAGGTGGCTTTCTTAGTAGCCATCACTTCCGCCAGACGGGTGTCTGAATTAGCAACACTATCGTGCAAGTCTCCCTATCTGGTCCTGCATAAGGATAAGGCGGTCTTGCGACCCTCTCCTTCCTTCCTTCCGAAGGTGGTTTCTTCCTTTCACATTAATGAAGATATTGTTCTTCCTTCATTGTGCCCTCGTCCATCGCACCCAAAAGAAATTGAGTTGCATGCCTTGGACGTAGTAAGGGCCTTAAGAGTGTATTTGTCTGCTACAGCTTCTTTTCGAAAAGCTGATGCCTTGTTTGTGCTGACAGAGGGTCCGCGCAAAGGTTTGGCGGCCTCGTCGACTACGATTTCTCGTTGGATCAGACAGACCGTGACCCATGCGTATTCGGTTCGGGGCAAGGTTCCCCCTTTTCTGGTCATGGCTCATTCTACCCGGGCTGTTAGCACTTCCTGGGCTTTTAGACACCAGGCTTCGGTGTCACAGGTGTGCAAGGTGGCCACTTGGGCCTCGGTTCACACTTTCACTAGGTTTTATAAAGTTGATGTGTTTGCATCTTCGGATGCTGCTTTTGGCGGCAACGTTTTGCAGGCCGCAGTGTAGGCGCGTCTGGCACCTCCTTAGAGGTTCTGTTGGGTACTGTTGTTAGCGTTTACCCACCCCTCTTTTTGAAACAGCTTGGGGACATCCCCACACGTAATGGAGAGCTGCGTCTGTCAGTGATCGATAGGAGAAAGAGGGATTTTATTAAAACTTACCGACAGACGCAGCACCCACCCCTCTGTGCTCTGTTCTTTGTAAGGCTTGTGTACGAACTGATGAGCTATATTATGGAGGGGGTTTATGTGGGAAGAGAGGACGGCCCCATGGGAGGGGCCAGCTGTTTCTTTTCCCTGCCTAGTTAACTCCTGGTGAGACAAGCATAAACCCCACACGTAATGGAGAGCTGCGTCTGTCAATGAACTCGGAGAAAAGGATTTTACGGTAAGTTTTAATAAAATCCCTTTTTCCCGAGATCCCTGATGTTCCTGATAGCGGGGATGAGTGTAAGGCGTCCGCTGCTGCGCACGAGAGGGCAGTAGTAGACGCTCTGATCACCTCAGAGCGTGAGACCCTGCAATTGGAAGACCAGGCGGGACCCCATCAGGGGGTGCCCGGCCCCTTTGGGTCACATAGACCGGCCTGTATGGCTCAGGTCTTCCCGTGTGTGGATTTTCTGGAACAGGTTTTTTTTATAGGGACTGGGCTCGGCCTCAGAGCCCCCCCATCCCCAGACATTTCGCTGTGCGCTATGCTTTTGGGGGGGGGAACTGTTGAAGTGGGCATCTCCCCCTGTGTTCCCCCCCGTGTCCCGCCTGAATAGGGTGACCACTATCACGGTGGAGGGCACACCGTCCTTTTAGGGACCCGGCTGACAGGAAGGCCGAAGCTTGCGTCAGATCCCTGTTTGTTATGAAGGGATCAGCCAGGCGGCCCGTTGTGGCTTCTGCGCTGGTGTCGCACAACACTCACCGTGTGGATATAGAGAGTTGAGCAACACTCAGGCTCCCCCTGATTGCACGGGTCTCGCTGATTGGCTTCTCCATGGGCTACAGTGTCCGTGTGATGCAGCCCTGGACACGGCCCCACTGACGTCCAAGGCATCCGTGGTCTCTGTGTGGCCAGGCGGTGGCCTTGGCTGTAGCGCTGGTCGGCGGACCAGCCTTCTAAAAAGGGCCCTGGCAGACTTGCCTTTCCAGGGTGGGCGGCTCTTTGGGCCTCCTCGGTTGAGATTATCAACAACCTCGCGGGTGGGGAGAGCACCTCTCTCCTGGAGACGAGGAGGATTGCGCCCCCCCCATGCTCCTCAGGGCCCCTGCGGAGGGACAGAAGCGTCCCCGGCAGCGTAACCCTGCCAAGTTAGGGGACAAGGCCTCCTCCGCATGTCGGATTGCCTCCACCCGGCTCTCGGGTGGTGGGGGTGTCTCCTGGGGCTCGCAGACAGGGGGTCCTCCTGCATTTCGGACCACTGGGACGAGATGGTGTTTTTGGACTACAGTATAGAACTTCGTTACCGCCCCTCAGACAGGCTATTCACCTCCAACCTGCAGCTGCCTGCGCGCAGGCTGCGGGCCCTGTTTCAGGGCCGTACAGGACCTGTTGGTCAGGGGCGGTCGTTCCCGTTCCACATGCGGAGCTTTCCCAAGGTTTTTTTGTTCCAACCTTTTTGTGGTTTCGGAGAAGGATGGGGTTCGTCCCATCCTGGATCTGAGGGACCTCAACAGGTTTGTGCGGGTCCGCAGGTTTTCGGATGGAGTCAGTCCGCTCGGTGGTAGCGGCCCTGCACCAGGGCGTTTTTTTCCTGGACTCCCCCGACATCAAAGATGCATACCTGCATGTTCCCATCTGCGCCCAGCACCAGTGCTTCCTGCGCCTTGCGGTTGGAGGGGATCACTACCAGTTTGTAGGTCTCCCGTTTGGCCTGGCCTCGGTGCCTCGGGTCTTCACAAAACTGCTGGCCCCGGTTCTGGCTCTGCTGAGGCAGAGGGGCATCGTGGTGGTGGCATGTCTGGAGGATTTTCTCCTGTGAGCGGAGTCCGCTCCAGCGCTCAGGGCCAATGTGGCCATCACCCTGCACACTCTGCACGAGTTTGGATGGGTGATCAACCTTCCGGAGTCGGTTATGATTCCGTCTCACCGCCTGGAGTATCTGGAGCTGATCTTGGATGCAGCCTGGGCGAAGATTTTCCTTCCGCCTACCAAGCGGCAGCTGCTTCAGTCTGCGTTTCGGTCCAAAAATGGGCCTCACTCCGTTTTTGCGTGTGGGTTCTAGGTCTCATTGGGGCCCCCTTGGAGGTGGTCCCTTACACTCACTACCACACCTGGTTTCTGCAACTGGAGTTTTTCCTGAGATGGGACAGGTTCCCATCTTCCCAGAATCGGGTGATCAGGATGGATCACCAGGTAAGGGCCTCGCTACTCTGGGGGCTGTGGTCCCCGGCTCTTCGGTCAGGGAAGTCTTTCCTCCCCCTTCACTGGAAGGTGATCACTGCTCTCAGCCCAGGGACCGCGGTCTCCGGAGGAGTCTCGTCTCCCGATCAATGTCCTGGAATTGCGGGCGTTTTTGGTGCTGCCTCTGCCATTGGATCAAGGCTGCACTGGTTCCCTGTCCAGGTTAAGTCTGACAATATGTCTGACAGTCTGACAATATCACCAGGGCGGGACGAGAAGCTCGGCTGCGGCCTCGGGGGTAGTTCCCATTCTGCGGTGGGCAGAAAGTCAAGTTTCGGCAATCTCTGCCATTCACATGCCTGGTGTAGAAAGTTGGCAGGCGGACTATGAGATGGGGTGCTCCGAACGTGGACTGGCTAGCGTTCCATCTCAATTAAAAGGTGCGGACCTTCGTGAGCTGAACATGGGTTCCCTTGGCATTACGCGGCGGATGCTCTTGTGGCTCCATGGGCTTGGTATCGACTCATCCAGGCCTTTCCTCCTCTTAAACTGCTTGCCTTCTGCGTAGCATAGGAGCGGAGGGTATAGCGACCATGCTGGTAGCCCCAGAATGGACGGGGCTTCCTTGGTACGCAGTTGTACTACGAATGGTGGGGGAGTCCCTTGGCGGCTTCCGCCTCGCAAGGCTCCTCTGTCCCAGGGGCCCATCTGGCATCCTGCTTTATCCTCTCTGGCTTTAACGGCCTGGTTATTGCATCCCTGGTGTTGAGGGATTGAGGCGTCTGACTCTGTCATTCCCGCCATGCTGGAGGTACATAAGGCCACTTCCTAAGATTTTCCACCGCACCCGGAAGGCCTAATTCGCCTGGTGCGGAGCTGGGGAGTGGACCTCTCGTTCCTTCTCGGTGTCTCGGGTTCTGGCCTTCCTGCAGAAGGGGCCCGACCAGAAAATGGCGTTGTTCACTTTCAAGGGTCAGGTTTCTGCTCTGGCAATCTTTTTTCAGCGTCCTTTGGCGACGCATTCATTGATCCGTACTTTCATGCAGGGGTTCGGCATGTCGCCCCCCAGGTACGGTTGCCTTTGGCGCCATGGGACCTCAATTTGGTCCTCTCGGTGCTTCAGAAGCTGCCTTTTGAGATTATCAGGGAAATCTCACTACAATTGCTTTCGCAGAAGGTGTTTTTCCTGGAGGCTATCACATCCGCTCGGCGGGTGTCTGTGTTGGCGGCTCTATCTTGTAGGTCTCCTTATCTGGCCCTATATAGGGATAAGGCGGTCTTGCGCCTGTCATCCTCCTTTTTGCCGGAGGTGGTGTCCTCTTTCCACATCAATGAGGACAATTGCTTCCTTCGCTATACCCGCACCCGCCTCAACCTAAGGATGTTGCTTTGCACTCCCTGGAGGTTGTTCAGGCCCTGCAGGTGTATCTGGCGACCACGGTCTCTTTTGGAGGTCGGACGCACTCTTTGTCGTCGTGGATGGTCCACGCAAGGTTTTGGTGGCCTCAACTGCCGATATCTCATGTTGGATTAGACAGACGGTGACCTGAGCTTATGCTGTTCAGGGTCTGGAGCCTCCTTTTAAGGTCACGGCTCACTCTACCAGGCCGATTAGCACTTCCTGGGCTTTCCGACATCAGGTGTCGGTATCTCAAGTGTGCAAGGCGGCTACTTGGTCCTCTGTACACACCTTTTCAAAGTTTTACAAGTTGATGTTTTAGCATCTTCGGATGCTGCGTTTGGCCACAAAGTTGTGCAGAAGGCCGTGTGAGACACGTGTGGTTCCTCACTTAGGGTTCGGTTGGGTGTAGTTCTGTAGTTCTGTTACCCACCCCTCATTTTTGGCACTGCTTTTGGACATCCCACTTAGTCCTAACAGTCGCTGTGCCTGTCGACGAATGAAAGAGAAAACAGGATTTTTTTTACTTAACCTAAAATCCCTTTCTCTGAGTTTGTCGACAAGCACAGCACCCACCCCTCTGGATGTTGCACTGCTTGTTACGAACTGAGCTAGCAGAGCTGGGTGTGGGGTTATCTGCCAGTGAGGACTGCCCCCTGGGAGGGGTGTGTCTGTTGCTTTTCTTTTTGCTGTTAGAACTGCCTGTTCTGCCTAGTAAACTCCTGAAGAGGGCAGTATAACCCACTTGGTCCTAAGAGTTGCTGTGCCTGTCGACGAACTCAGAGAAAGGGATTTTACGGTAAGTCAAAAAAATCCAGTTTTCTCACTCACCTCACACTTTGTCCTCTTGCACAATCAATACTCTCATTTAACCCAGCTACTATAGATGAAGTCACTAAACTTCTCTCTAACGCCCACCTAACCTGCACCCTGTTCCTTCTCAAATACTACAGTCACCCTCTGACTCTATCCTACACTCTTTAACTCATATCTTCAACCTCTCCCTCTTTACTGGCATCTTCCCTAACCCTCTAAAACCTGCAGTAGTCACTCCCATACCAAAAAAGGCCTCACTGGACCCCACCAATCTTAACAACCTAAGACCCATCTCCTTACTCCCTTTTGCCTCCAAACTCCTTGAACTTTAGTCTACAACCGACTGACTGACCAACTCACTGAAAATAACCTTCTTGATCTCCTTCAGTCTGGATTTTGTCCACAGTCTAAAACTCTCTCCTAAAACTCTCCTAAAACTCACAAACGACTTACTAACAGCTAAAACCAACGGTCATTATTCCGTACTCTTATTCTTGGACCTCTCCGTTGCCTTTGATACAGTTGATCACCCCCTCCTCCTCAAAAACCTCAATTTGCTTGGTCTCCAGAGGCATGCTCTCTGTTGGTTCGAATCTTGCCTATCTCACCGCACCTTCAGTGTCACTTACAACTCAACTTCCTCTTCTCCAACTCCTCTTACCATTGGGGTCCCCCAAGGTTCTGTCCTTGGACCCCTACTATTCTCGATCTACACAACCTCCCTGGGTCAGCTGATAACCTCCCATGGCTTCTGCTATCATTTACATGCCGATGACACCCAAATCTATCTCTTTACCCCTCAGCTCACCTCATCAGTCTCCTCACAGATCACTGCTTTACTAACAGACATATCAGCCTGGATATCACAGCACTTCCTCAAACTGAATCTACCTAAAACTGAGCTCATGATATTTCCTCCCCCACGTGCCCCTTCCCCTGACTTCTCTGTTAAGACCAATGGCACAATTATTAGTGCGTCCCCACATGGCAGGGTGCTAGGGGTAACCCTAGACTCTGAACTGTCCTTTCAGGACCACATCCAATCCCTGTCCAAATCATGCCACCTCAGCCTCCGCAACATCTCTAGAATACACCCCTTTTTAACCAACGACACCACCAGGCTTCTAATTCACTCGACTAATGCAACTCTCTCCTCATTGAATTACCTTTTACATACATTATCCCCCCTTCAGTCCATAATGAATGCTACTGCAAGACTTATCCACCTTACCAACCGCTCAGTGTCCACCACCCCTCTCTGCCAATCTCTTCACTGGCTTCTACTCCCCCAACAAATAACAATAATTTACAAAGCCATCCACAACTCTGCCCCCAGCTACATCTCTAACCTAGTCTCAAAATACCAATCAAGCCGCCCTCTTCGGTCCTCCCAAGACCTCCTGCTCTCTAGCTCCCTTGTCACCTCCTCCCATGCTCACCTCCAGGATTTCTCCAGAGCTTCTCCCATCCTTTGGAACTCCCTACCCCAATCTGTCTGTCTCCTAATCTATCCATCTTTAGACGATCCCTGAAAACCTTTCTCTTAAAGAAGCTTATCCTGCTTCTAACTAATGGGCAGCACAGTGGTGTAGTGGATAGCACTTTTGCCTGGCAGCAAAAGGGTCGCTGGTTCAAATCCCAACCACGACACTACCTGCCTGGTGTTTGCATGTTCTCCCTTTGCTTGCGTTGGTTTCCTCTGGGTACTCCGGTTTCCTCCCACACTCCAAAAAACATGCTGGTAGGTTAATTGGCTCCTTTCTAAATTGGCCCTAGTATATGTATGAATGTGAGTTGGGGACCTTGAGGGTAGGGACTGATGTGAATGTACAATATATATGTTAATCGCTGCGTAAATTGACAGCACTATATAAGTACCTGAAATAAAAAAGTAAATAATACACTGTCTTACTTTCTACATCAGCTCATCCCCCAGAGCTATTACCTTTTGTATCAATTGACCCTCCCTCTTAGATTGTAAGCTTGAACGAGCAGGGCCCTCTGATTCCTCTTGTACCAAATTGTGATGTAACTGTACTGTCTTCCCTTATTTTGTAAAGCGCTGTGCAAACTGTTAGCGTTATATAAATCCTCTTTACTCTCTTTACCTTAGAGCAGGAGAATTCCAGTCAGACCATTGTTATGATTAATGATGTTTGTGATAGTATAGCATGCATAAATAAGGGGATATGCTCCAGGGATAAAACTATAATTCTGCCACTTTATAATAGCCTGGTGAGGCCACATCTGGAGTATTCTGTCCAGTTCTGGGCACCGGTCCTCAGAAAGGATGTACTGGAGCTGGAGAGAGTCCAAAGGAGGGCAACCAGACTGATAAGGGGAATGGAAGACCTTACTTACGAGGAACACTTGCAAGCGCTAAACTTATTCTCGCTTGAGATGGGACATGATTACGATCCATAAATATCTTAATGGGGATCCAAGCATAAAAGATAAACTGTTCAGTCTCAGGGAATGTAGAAGGACAAGGGGACACACATTGAAACTACAAGAGAAAAGGTTTAATCTTAGAACTCGTAAGGGGTTCTTCACTGTCAGGGCAATAAGGATGTGGAAATCTCTCCCACAACTAGTGGTGACTGCGGGGAGTATGGATATATTTAAAAAAACTCTTGGATGTATATCTCAATAAGTACAACATACAAGGATATGGGTACTGACAAGAGTATACCTACACAGGTTGAACTGGATGGACTGTTGTCGGTTTTCAGCCTTAACTACTATGTAACTATATAATTGAACCATTCTAAAGTTATGATAAATTTGACAAATCTCCATTGAGCACTATCAATATATCTGAGATTCAGTCATTGCAATAGATATAATAACAGAGTGTGTTTTCTGATTATTTTCACTCATTGTACTCACATCAGCATTATTCTTCTAGATTTCTCAGTGACCATAAGATATTGATTAAAGTGGATGTAAACCCCAAAAAAAATTTGAATTAATAATTCTGCCTGGTAGAGTATAGGATGTCATGTCATCTGTGCCTAGTCTTGCCACAAAGAGTTAATCTAACTGTGAGTACTAAGCTTATTCTTTTTCAGGAAGAGAAAGTCCGACTAACAGGGAAATGCACAGTCGATCCACCCCTTGCTCTGTGAGTGACAAGCAATTTGCTTATCTCCTTCACACAGCAAAGAAAGTTTTACACTCCTCCCTCAATCTCTCAGTATAGAGGTGGGTGGGGAGGCTTGTGACATCACAACCCCACCCACCAAACTCCAGCAAACACAGACACCCTATGATTTCAGAGTTTTACAGAGCTGCTAGTGCTTACAGGAAGGACATTTGCAAGGTAGGGATCGATGCAGGAGGCTTGCATTCATATATACATTAATACTGTGTCATTAGTTTATACTGGGTGGGTGGTGGGTTTACATCCACTTTAAGCTCTAGTGGAGGATCTTCTGCAAACTTATATACACTGTTTTGCTGTTATTAATCAAGAGTTTAAGGGAATGGTGAATATCTTCATTCGCTTATCCTTTTAATATATACTATTGCATTATTGACCAGATGTAATATTTTGAAATTCTGCATTGTTTATTAAACTGTTTACTGTTGCCCTTTGAAGCATGAGTTCCTTGCTAAGAACTCAACGCAACGTCTGATAAGTAAACATTATTGATTACATCAAGCCTGTGTATTTCATTGCAGTGTCTTATTTAAAGGGGCACTAACATAATAATATTTCAGCAAAACCTTGCCAGGTGTGCCAGAGGGGACTGAGGCTGTTACTGAGGTTGTAGGCAGAGTAACGGACTGAACATACTAAAGCAGCTCCTACCGGGGTAGTGCTACATGTGGGGGCTCTGCAATCAAAACATCAAGACAGCACCCCTAAACAAGTGTGTCCCCCGATGTCGTGGCCCAGTGATCTCGTGAAGAAGGCACCTTCTACAACACCCCTGGCCATGATCGAGCCAGAGTTCCTTACAGCCCTGGGAGACTTAATATCAAAACGCCAGCAGGGCAATCCAGTATATTTTGGGGCTGCATATTGAAAGCTACAGTTCTTCTCAGGGAGAGTTGCCATCCCTTCTAGAGAGGATGACTTGTTGATACCTGGTTCGATCAAGCTTTTTAGGCAGTTGAAGAATGGGAAGTAGCCGATTATAGAAAAGAGACAGAAGGTGATTGAAAGTCTACGAGCCCCAGCTTCCAATGTTATTCGGGGCCTGAAGAGAGACAAGGCCAGTTGCACTGCTTCTGAGTGTCCAGAAGCACTCTGAGAGAACTATGGGGGCACTGGGTGGAGCTACTCTATCTTTTTACCCACACCTATCAAAAGGAGAATGAGAAGCTATCAGACTATGTCAGGCGGCTTGATCAGATTCTACACCGAATCATATTGAGGGGTGGAATGGAAGCAAATTCGCGATCAAGAACTTAGTATCATAGATATTCAAAGGAGCACAGCCACTGGATCCTATTGTGTTACAGTTTCGAGCCCATGGCTCAAGTAACCTCCACACTTACTCTAAACGAATGAAAACTATCAGAAAGGAGGAGGCTCTCATTGCAGTCAAGATACCAAGGCCTGAGTCTGGCAAGGGACCCAAACATGGTGTTTCAGCTTGCACCATACAGACAGGGCCTGAATCAGAGACCAGCCTAGAGGAAGAGATCTGCCCTCCTATTGACACTCTGGCACAAGCCATACCTCAACTGGCACAAACGCAGACTGTTCTACAGCAAACCTTCTGTGAGATTCAACAGACACTTGGGCAAGTCATGAAAGCCCAAGCTGAAATGCAACAATCACTCTCAGAAATGAAACACACGGTGCCCACCTCTGCAGATGGAAGAAGGAATGTGGCTCCTTCCCCGGTTCAAAATTGTTATCAATGTGGAGGTGTGGGTCCCTACCAGCGAGAATGCCCTAGTCCACCTAGGAGGGCAAAAGACTGGTGTAGACTGCAGACAAGTGACCCAAGGATGGAGAGGAGGCCTGGACCTTCAAGAAGAACCTTCACCGATTCTGCCAGAGAACAATGGAGGACACCTGCAGTCTATGCTGTTTCAGTGAGGAATGCGTATCAGCCTTCAAAACAAAGCCAGAAACTGAATTCCCAATGCTGTAAACAGAGAGAAGTAGAAGTCCAGTCAAGCAAGCCTGCCATTCCAAATGATTCCACCAAACCACCTGCAAAGTTAGTAGGCCCGTTGTCTGTTAGTGCCTGTTTTGGTGGAAGTAATCTACACAAGAGCCATCCTTGACTCAGGGGCTCAGGTGATTTTGCTGACCAGAGACTTTTACAAGAGGTATTTGTCATACATACCCTTGCAACAGTTGAAGGATATAGAGATGCAGGGTATTCAAATGGAAGATTATCCCTGTGATGGATATCAGCGGGTCAAATTGTCATGCGATCTATTGAGGGCTGGGAAGTCTCAGGATTTTGACACACTGGCCATTGTGTGTCCTCGGTTGCCAGGGTCCACAGGAAGTTCACTAATTGTAGGGACCAACACAGATCTGGTGAAGTGGCTGTTAGACTCCGTTGTCCCCAGATCCTTCACCCTCACTGCCAGAAGGGAGGCCAGAAGTGTCTCCCTCTTCCACCATGGATGAAGAAGGACCCATAACCGAAGTGGAAGAAACTGATCTGCTGGAGGCAGAAGTAGTTAAGCAGGAGAAAGAGACCAGTGAGCCTATCGTGTCTGAGCCAGGGGAACAGAGGAAAAGAAGAGTTAAGCATCCTCTCAAGAGACCGACCTGTGATGTATTGGGTGAAAGCACCGAAGAAGTGATCCTTAGCCCTCAAGGGACTCTTGCAGAGCCTGGCCTTCTCACCACAGATTTGGTGAAAGGCAACCCCAACTCACCCCCTAAGCATATCTGCACAGGACACTTTGTTGTCAATGGCGTGTAGACAGAATAACTTATCCTCCTATGACAATTGGTGGGAGGTTTCTCTGTCAACTCTGTGTCATGAAATGAGCTGTTTAATTTTGGCCTACTCTTATAAAATGTAAATTGTTTGGATTCCTGTGCATACTAACCTGTTTTCTCTCCGCATGTATATACAAAAGCATGTAACAGGGTACAGACTCTTTACCGCCTTTGGGGGACCAAAGGTTTGTTGGTGGGGGGAGTGTGTAGCAGGTGTCTAAACTGCATGTCATTTGCCTGCATAAGCTCTCTCCCTCTGTGTTTCTATGTGCAGAGCAGAAGACACATAGGTATCAGGTTACACACTGATAGTCTCCTGTGTTTTCTTGAGCATAAGAAACAGAGCCAATATGAGGAATAGTGACAACAACCAATCAGGAAGGCTTTTACAGCAACAACAAGGATTTTTTGGGGGCAGCAATGTTTGATGGGATTTGTAGTGCTACAGATGAAATCTGTCCTTGAACTCTGTAATGGCAAGATTCTATTTCCCAGGGTGCTGTGCTGCAGGAAAAGCTCTTTGGAGGAATGATGCTTTGTGGGAGAACCTATTTAAGTGAGGGGCTGCAGCCTGAGGCCTACTTCCAGCGATCCAGCCAGCTTCATTTCTACAGTGTCCCAGCCAGCTGCTGTGCTACATTGTTCTGGTGGGTGATCTGCATAGCCAGCTTACAGACACCTGGGTCCGTTCCAGAGCAGCAGCGGACACAGCGGCAGCCGCATCCATCAGTTCAGAGAGAGAGAGAGCTGCATGGAGTGCAGTAGAAGCTGTTTTCCCTAAAGCAAAG
>BLSH010159704.1:355360-371469 GCA_018402905.1 Glandirana rugosa
CCCCCCCCCCCCCCCCCCCCCCCCCCCCCCCCCCCCCCCCCCCCCCCCCCCCCCCCCCCCAAAGCAGAACTAAAAAGAAGAGTTGTTTTTTCACTTATTGCGCTTATCCTTATAATCACCTTTGCAGAACACTGATGTATTATATGTTCTCTCCCCACATTAGTTGATCTGCAGCTCTCCCTGGGATCATGCACAAGGGGATGCGCAAGCTTAAAACATAAGGGAGAGAAGTGAAGCACACAACTAGCACAGTAAAACACTTTATTAAACGGAAAAAATAAATCAAATACACTCACATTAACCTGGACAGCGCCTTTAAATATCCCACATACAGTAGAAAAATCCTGGCCAGGGTTATAACGTGTCTCTCTTGAGAAAGGGGGACAAGCCCCCAAAACGTGCATCATCATGGCAACCCAGGAAGAATGTTTGGGGAGTGGCCAGCAATCCTACACATGCTGACAGTGCTCTGTATGTTGCGCTGTGGACAGTGGCGGCTGGTGAAATTTTAGGATGGGGGGGGCCAGACCCCGTCCTTCCTTTTTGACCCCTCCCACATCTCATAAGCCCCACCCCTTATAGTTTCCACCCCTTGTGTCAGGAGTATACAGCCCAGCATCACCAGATAGGGTATACAACATCACAGATAGTGGTATATACAGCATCACCAGATAGGAGTATACAAGGTCACCATATAGCAGTATACAGAGCCCCAGGTAGCAGTATACAGAGCCCCAGATAGCAGTATACAGAATCACCATATATCAGTATACAGGGTCCCAGGTAGCAGTATACAGGGGTCCCAGATAGCAGTATGCAGGGGTCCCAGATAGGGTATACAGAGCCCATGTACCAGTATACAGGGTGCCAGGTAGTATACAGA
The DNA here is from genome assembly GCA_018402905.1 of Glandirana rugosa. Classification (NCBI taxonomy): domain Eukaryota; kingdom Metazoa; phylum Chordata; class Amphibia; order Anura; family Ranidae; genus Glandirana; species Glandirana rugosa. The sequence continues at coordinate 356,244 of BLSH010159704.1, forward strand.
GCTCCCAGATAGCAGTATACAGGGGTCCCAGATAGCAGTATGCAGGGGTCCCAGGTACCAGTATACAGGGTGCCAGGTAGTATACAGGGCTCCCAGATAGCAGTATACAGGGGTCCCAGATAGCAGTATACAGAGCCCCATGTAACAGTATACAGGGTGCCAGGTAGCAGTATACAGAGCTCCAGGGAGCAGTATACAGAGCCCCAGGTAGCAGTATATAGGGTGCCACGTAGCAGTATACATGGTGCCAGGAAGCAGTATACAGGGGTCCCAGATGGGGTATACAGAGCCCCAGGTAGCAATATACAGGGTGCAACGTAGCAGTATACAGGGGTCCCAGATAGCAGTATACAGGGTGCCAGGTAGGGTATACAGGGTGCCAGGTAGCAGTATACAGGGCCCCAGGTAGCAGTATACAGGGTGCCAGGTAGGGTATACAGGGTGCCAGGTAGCAGTATACAGGGTGCCAGGTAGCAGTATACAGGGTGCCATGTAGGGTATACAGGGTGCCAGGTAGGGTGTACAGGGTGGCAGGTAGCAGTATACAGAGCCCCAGGTAGCTGTATACAGGGTGCCAGGTAGGGTATACAGGGTGGCAGGTAGCAGTATACAGAGCCCCAAGTAGCAGTATACAGGGTGCCAGGTAGCAGTGTACAGGGTGCCAGGTAGCAGTATACAGGGTGCCAGGTAGCAGTATACAGGGTGCCAGGTAGGGTATACAGGGTGCCAGGTAGGGTATACAGGGTGCCAGGTAGCAGTATACAGGGTGCCGGGTAGGGTATACAGGGTGCCAAGTAGCAGTATACAGAGCCCCAGGTAGCAGTATACAGGGTGCCAGGTAGGGTATACAGGGTGCCAGGTAGCAGTATACAGAGCCCCAGGTAGCAGTATACAGGGTACAAAATGATCAATGAATATTCCTGCGCTCATAAAGGGGGGGGAGGTGACTCCACAGTGAATATACGGGGTGTTTGCCTGTGATATCGCCGGGTAATGTGCCGCCGTGCTGCCTCTTGAAGGACTGGGGGAGTCCCAACAGACTTTAGAAAATAAAAGCACACAAGGGCGCACTGGCCTAGCGCATTATCCTCAGTACAGAAAAATGTATTAAAAAGTCATAAAATATACTCACAAACACAGTAAAATCACAGGCGTATCAGTGGTATGCGGCTTCGCATTCAATGGTATATCCTGAGGCTCTGAGGAAGAGGCTGTGGCCTCGAAACACGTTAGCATTTTGTCCAGGATACCATCAGGATATACCATTGAATGCGAAGCCGCATACCACTGATACGCTTGTGATTTTACTGTGTTTGTGAGTATATTTTATGACTTTTAAATAAATGTTTCTGTACTGAGGATAATGCACTAGGCCAGTGCGCCCTTGTGTGCTTTTATTTTCAGCAGTATACAGGGTGCCAGGTAGCAGTATACAGGGTGCCAGGTAGGAGTGTACAGGTTGCCAGGTAGGAGTGTACAGGGTACCAGGTATACAGGGTGCCAGGTAGCAGTATACAGGGTGCCAGGTAGCAGTATACAGAGACCCAGGTAGGGTATACAGGGTGCCAGATAGCAGTATACAGAGCCGCAGGTAGGGTATACAGGGTGCCAGGTAGCGTATACAGGGTGCCATAACAGTATACAGAGCCCCAGGTAGGGTATACAGGGTGCCAGGTAGCAGTATACAGGGTGCCAGGTAGGGTATACAGGGTGCCAGATAGCAGTATACAAAGCCCCAGGTAGGGTATACAGTCACCAGCCTCGACAGCCCCCCTCCCCCCCCGAGGTTGGTACAAGTCCCACACTTACCCATCTAATAGGCAGGCTCAGGCTGGCAGTGTTGCAGAGATCGGCATACGGAAAGTAGGCTGAGAGACAGAGGCAGTGCTAGCGAAGAGCATGCTGGCAGTCTGCACGGAAGTCCCGGGGAGTGCTGTGCCTGCGTGAGTAATCACACAGGCAGCACTTCCACCGTAGTCCCGCCCTCGCCAACAGCATCCAATGACAGAGCGTCATTGGCTCTGATGGCTCAGGGGGCAGTCAATCAGCCTATGTGTGTGCGCTTGTTCAGCGCACACAGATAGACTTTAATGGCTGACCAATCGGCTCACTACTTGCTGACAGCAAGGAGCCGAGGAAAAAAAAAAAAGTCAATGTACCGGCGCCATCTGCAGGGGGGCCGGGCTGACTTTTTTTCCTCCTTCTCAGCAGCTGTGGAGCAGCCCCCCTCTGGGATTGCATGTGTTCCTTTCTCCAGCCTGACTGCACAGTATACAAGGTGCCAGGTAGCAGTGTACAGGGTGCCAGGTAGGGTATACAGGGTGCCAGATAGCAGTATACAGGGTGCCAGGTAGGGTAAACAGGGTGCCAGGTAGCAGTGTACAGGGTGCCAGGTAGCCGTGTACAAGGTGCCAGGCAGGGTATACAGGGTGCCAGATAGTAGTATACAGAACCCCAGGTAGGGTATATAGGGTGCCAGATAGCAGTATACAGAGCCCCAGTTAGGGTATACAGTCACCAGCCTTGACAGCCCCCCCCCCCCCGAGGTCGGTACAGACAAGTCCCGCCCTTACCCATCTAATAGGCAGGCTCAGGCTGACAGTGTTGCAGGGATCGGCATAAGAGAGAGAGAGAGGCAGCATTAGTGAGGAGCATGCTGGCAGTCTGCACGGAAGTCCTGGGGAGTGCTGTGCCTGTGTGAGTAATCACACAGGCAGCACGTCCACCATAATCCCGCTCCCTCCAACAGCATCCAATGACAGAGAGCCGATGGCTCAGGGGGCAGCCAATCAGCCGCGCACACAGATATACTTTAATGGCTGACCAATCAGCTCACTATTTGCTGACAGCAAGGAGCCGAGGAAAAAAAAAAAGAAAAGTCAATGTACTGGCGCCACCTGCAGGGGGGTCGGGCTGACTTTTTTTTTTTCTCCTCAGCGGTGGGGAGGCGGCGCCCCAGCGCCCCATATGCACCAGCCGCCGCTGGCTGTGGAGCAGCTCCCTGCTGGGATTGCATGTGTTCCTTTCTCCAGCCTGACTGCACAGTTTACAGTGAGAGAAAAACTGTTATGAAACACGTTGCGTTCTTGGTCAGGATTCTTCTGTGATCTATGTGGGATGTTTAAAGGCACACACTTGATCTGGTTAATGTGAGTGTATTTGATTTATTTTTGCAGTTCAATAAAGTGTTTTGCTACACTACTTGTGCATTTCTCTTTGTTCCCTTATGTTTTAAAGTGGAATTACACTGTTTCTAAACACCACAAACTAAAAACGCTATTTGATTCATTTTTAATATGCGAAGCAAACTCATCCATCCATGTCCCCATACTTTATTTTGTAATCACTTTGAAAAAGACCCCCCCTAGCATTTCTGGCCATGACCATCTTGAGTAAGGGCAGATAATTCATGTAGCATTTACTTCCTGGAATCCATTTGCCCTCAGGCATGCAGGCAGGGGGGTGTGCTTAGCTGAGAAAACACTCTCCGTCCCTCCTGAAGACTCCTGGAATGTATGACATCATTTGCCTAGGCCTGGAAACCAGGAAGTAACTGAAGAAATGTAAAAACAAAAAAAAAAATGTTTCAAACAAGTAAATATGATATTCTTTCCTATCTATTTACTAATGCTAGCAGCATAAGGATGAAAAATAGTTGTTGATTGGGAAAATGAAGTTCTGCTTTAATGTGAGAGTGTTAGAGACAGGGTGAGGGTTAGTGTCAGGGTTGGGGTTACAAGGAAAGCTAACTGGAGGATTAGTGTTAGCGTCAGGGTTGTATTGAGGATTTTTCTGAGAGTTAGTGTTAGGGTCAGGATTACAGTAAGAAGTAATCTAAGGATTAGTGTTTGGGTCAGGTACAGGGAAGGCTAACACGAGGAGGGGCCTCAGGGTACGGCATTGCTCTGTTCTGGGATCTTTGAACTGAAAAATAGCAGTGCCCTGTGCTGTAAGCTAATGTATCCCAACTGTCAATGGCCTAAGTTATAATTATTGCAATGAAATACTTTAATTCACAGGTTTCAGAGCTGTTCCGGAAAGGTCAGGCCATAGAGTGCATCAATCAAGATTCAATGCAAGAAAAACTAGATAAGTAAGAGAGAGTTAATATTTATATGAGTAACTTTTTGTTACCTAGTGAATTCACCTTTACATAGTCCAATGTGCAGCGCTTAAATGTAGATGATCAAATAATGAAACCAAGGAAAAAGGCAAAGTAGAGATCCCAGCACCAACTTCAGTGTGAATTGGAAGCACACCACACCACCATGAGCAGCTTATCTCCTTACCAGATCCACAGTAAAATCAAGCGTTTTGGTAAAACTCTAACTCTTGAGCACATCCAAATATGGGCATCCACCAAAATGAACAGATGAAATTCTCACCACAGGACACCGCCACAAGCATGGGGAGTGAAGGAAATAATCCAAAATAGTGAAGCCCGCAAGATTAGAATTAAAAGCATTTATTGAAAGGTACTCACATTACAGCTGATTAAAAACGGCAACAAACATGAAAACTGAACCGCGTTATGGCTGGGGCGTGCTAGGCGTGACGCGGCGTCATGTGACGCGTTTCAATCAATCGAATGTCTTCAGAGGCGTGCCTGTCAGCCCCAAGCACGCTCATAAACTAAATATCGGAAGTGACGCATGGAACGCAAAGCGTCGCCGCTGCGGTCCATAGGCCGGATATCCTAGATCAACCCCCTGACATCACTACCTATATCCATGTGACCTAAAAATCAGAACCCTCTGCGTTCGCAAGGAAGGAGACCCACACTGGCAATTGTACCCGCCGGGTGTACTGGATAGGATACACAATATTCAAAATTCCGTGCCAACTCATTTATTCCGTGCCAACCCAAACATTTATTGTATAAAAGTGATGTTAAATTTGTCCACTGTTGACCTGGCAGGAAGTGACATCTGGAACGCACGGAGTCACCACCAGTGCAATCCCAGATCAGGGAGCTCAAAAAAGAGTAACTCCCGAACTCCCGTCACTGCCCGCCCTCGCAACAGTTGGAACAATACCCACAACAAACATGATTGAAGGATAAATCATCTTGATGTACCATAACCTATTCACAATAAAAACACATATTATTTTAAAATATACTAAAACTGGGAACGACCCCTAGTGGTGGAAAATAGTATTACTCAACTCAGAAAAATGTCAATTTAAACTTAAGCCACAAAAATGAGACTGGGAATAAATCAACTGTTATTGATAAAACAATTGACATCCCAGTCAACATTAAGCCCAAAGGGAACATAACTTTTGAGATCAAAAATCCAACGGGTTTCTAGCCTAGAAATTTCCCTTCTCACAAAAAATCCCCGCCAATGAGTTGTTCTTCAAACCCACCTTATAATCCTGTAGTGAATCAAGGTCACCATCCCATAGGAGGAGGACTTCGTCGATGTACCTGTCCCAAAAGACCACTTCAGGTCTTCCTTCGGCATAGACGACATCCTCCTCCCACTTGGCCATAAACGGATTCGCCATACTTGGGGCAAATGTGGCTCCCATGGCCAAGAACGTGTTTTCCAGAGTCAGTGGTGACCTTGATTCACTACAGGATTATATGGTGGGTTTGAAGAACAACTCATTGGGCATCACATTCCAGTATGAGGCCAGTAGATCTAATATCAATTTCCTTGATCTTAATATTGAAATTAGGAATGGTAGTCTAGTTACCACCACTTTTTTTTAAGGCCACAGACCGGAATGGCTTCATAGGCCATGGAAGTTGTCATCACCCGAATTGGCTTAAGTCTGTTCCTAAGGGTCAATTCATTCGCCTACGACGAAATTGTTCCCGCGAGGACGATTTTCTGAGACAGGCTGAAGTCCTTAAGGGTAGATTTTCTGCTAAGGGGTATTCTAGCAATGTACTTGATAAAGTCATCGCAGAAGTTGATGCTATGGATAGAGCCCCCATGTTGGAAAATAAAAATAATAATAGATCTAGGGAAACCAGTCAGAAGGACTTTAGGTTCTCTTTTTTGACTACCTTTTCTAAACAACATCGTGATGTGAAAAGGATTATTAAAAAACATTGGGCTGTCTTAAAAAATGATAAAGTCCTGGGCCTGTGCTCCCAGAACGACCTTCAGTTATATTCAGAGGGGTGCCCCCTTGAGGCTTCATGTGGCACCTAATGTTTTGGACGCACCCCATAGGGTTCCATTTTTTCAAAAGCTTAAGGGTTACTACAGATGTGGCAGGTGTAGGATCTGTGAACTTAAAGTTCGTGATAAGAAAATCAGCAGCTTTAGTTCTACGGTCACACGTAGATATTATGATATTAAGTCATTTATCACATGCTCCTCTCGTAATGTGGTCTAAATGCTCACCTGCCCTTGTGGTCTCCAGTATGTTGGTCGCACGACCGGGGCCATGAGTGTAAGGGTGAGTGAGCATGTGGCTAATATTAGAAAAGGGTTTCCGAAACATTCAGTTTCCAGGCATTATTTGGAACACCATCACAGGTATCCCATGGGTACTATTTTTCTCGCCATTGACCGACTCACATCTCATTGGCAGGGATGTTTTGTGAGAAGGGAAATTTCTAGGCTAGAAACCCGTTGGATTTTTGACCTCAAAAGTTATGTTCCCTTTGGGCTTAATGTTGACTGGGATGTCAATTGTTTTATCAATAACAGTTGATTTATTCCCAGTCTTATTTTTGTGGCTTAAGTTTAAATTTACATTTTTCTGAGTTGAGTACTACTATTTTCCACCACTAGGGGTCGTTCCCAGTTTTAGCATATTTTAAAATAATGATATGTGTTTTTATTGTGAATAGATTATGGTACATCAAGATGATTTATCCTTCAATCATGTTTGTTTTGGGTATTGTTCGAACTGTTGCGAGGGCGGGCAGTGATGGGAGTTACTCTTTTTTTGAGCTCCCTGATCTGGGATTGCACCAGTGGTGACTCCGTGGGTTCCAGATGTCACTTCCTGACAGGTCAACAGTGGACACATTTAATATCCCTTTTATACAATAAATGTTTTTGAGTTGGCACGGAATTTTGAATATTGTGTATCCTATCCAGTAGACCCGGCGGGTACAATTGCCAGTGTGAGTCTCCTTCCTGGTTGCGAACGCCGAGGGTTCTGATCTTTAGGTCACATGGATATAGGTAGTGACGTCAGGGGCTTGATCTTGGATATCCGGCCTATGGACCGCAGCGGCGACGCTTTGCGTTTCATGCATCGCTTCCGATATTTAGTTTATTTATGAGTGTGCTTGGGGCTGACGGGCACGCCTCTGAAGACATTAGAATAAATGAAAAGCGTCAGTGGCGCTGCGTCACGCCTAGCACGCCTCAGCCATACCGCGGTTCAGTTTTCATGTTTGTTGCCATTTTTAATCAGCTGTAATGTCAGTACCTTTCAATAAATGCTTTTAATTCTAACCTTGCGGGCTTCACTATTTTGGATTATTTCCTTCACTCCCTATGCTTGTGGCGGTGTCCTGTGGTGAGGATTTCATCTGTTCATTCTGGTGGATGCCCATATTTGGATGTGCTCAAGAGTTAGAGTTTTACCCAAACGCTTGATTTTACTGTGGATCTGGTAAGGAGATAAGCTGCTCATGGTGGTGTGGTGTGCTTCCAATTCACACTGAAGTTGGTGCTGGGATCTCTACTCTGCCTTTTTCCTTGGTTTCATTATTTGATCATCTACATTTAAGCGCTGCATATTGGACTATGTTATTTATTTTGAAAAATTAATCAAGATTATGCTAGCGGCTGTTGTATTTTTTTTTTTTATTATCAATTTGTGTATAGCGCAGATTTGCTTAAATATTTTTTATGTCTATTATTAATTCACCTTTACAGCCTACCTTGGGCTTGGGCAATGTATGGCCCTCCAGTGGCCAGAAAGCCAAATATAGCAAAATTTCCCACCAGCTGGCCATTGTGGTAGTTTTCATCTATCTGTGTCTTTAAAGCACGTTTTGTACCGCTTATTTCCTTTTTCTATTTTTCTTTCCTAATAAGTATCCTTCTTCACAATATCTCTCTACTTGTGATTATACACAGCTTACATCCTTCTTTTGTCTCCTCTAAGGTGTCAGAAACTGGTGGACCGTTTCCTTAATCTGGACCTCGATGATCCTCAAATCGACCTAAAAAAATATTTGGCTGAGGAAGTTCTACCCTTCTCTTCTGTATTCTAAGTGAAAATGTTATTGGGGTTAATTTAGTTAAGAATTCCATTTTTCACTTAGCCTTTTCAGTTTATAGCTAATTTTCATCCATGAGAGAGGTTCCCATGAGCACTAACAAGTAAAGGAGGAATTTAAGCGTATCTTAAATTTATACATGTAACATTTATATATTGCAGCTTACTCGTCCAAAAATGTGGTGGCTGGCATTGGTTCCCTTTTTACCACACTTTTTCCTTTATTCTCACCTTGTGATTCACCCAGGTTGGACATCAAACATGTCTTCCTTACTTAGGCCTTGTACACACTTGCTCAACGCTGAATAAAAACACCTACAGGGTTAATGCACTTTGTACGGTGTGTAAAAGGTGCATTAAAAATGCTCCTCAAACGCCCTATGCGCTCTTGATGTTAATGAAGTGTTACTATAGACTTGATGAGAAAGAGATGGTTCATGTAGCTTCATTTTACGAGTGTAGCAAGGTGACATGACACAAATGCTTCATGTTTTGACAATGTGAACAGCTCTGTTTGCTGTCTATATTATCAATTGCAGACTGCTTTACTAGGTGTTTGAGGAGCTTCTTCAGACATGCAGCAGACCTTGCTGCCCTCTGAAAATATGTTCTGTGTTGGAGCGATTTTCAGAGGCTTTGACAGGTGATCAGGAGACATTATATCGCCTTGACGGTAATTGATTTAACTCTGTAAATGCTGCACCACTGCGCAGCAACTGTGTGCACTTCACGCTCTGCAGGGCGGGTTGCTTTCACTGCGTTACTGCCTGCTGAATGCATAGGGGAGGTATCATTTTTGGCACGGTCATGGCATGTACACAACTCCTTCAGACTGCCTTTTTATGGCCTCCTGACTGCACATATAAACAAGTCCTTAAAGTCATACTAAATTCTCATGTTTTTTTTTCATTTGATAATAACAAACATGTTATACTTACCTGCTCTGTGTAGTGATTTTTGCACAGAGCAGCCCGAACCTCCTCTTCTCGGGTCCCTCTTCAGCACTCCTGGCCCCTCCCCCCTGCTGAGCGCCCCCACAGCAAGCAGCTTGCAATGGGGGCACCCAAGCCGCTGCGCTGTGTGGCCATTCAGACACTGAGCCATGGCACGATCCCACCCCCTCTCTCTCCTCATTGACTCACTGACTTTGAATGATAGCAGCGGGAGTCAATGGCGCCCTGCTACAGTCTCAGCCAATCAGAAGGTAGAGTCCTGTCCAGCCGAGTCTCTCGTACAACATCGCTGGATCGAGATGAGCTCAGGTAAGTATTAGAGGGGCCGAGGGGGGCTCCTGCACACAGAAGGCTTTTTATCTTAATGCATAGAAAACCTTCTGCCTTTACATCCATTTTAATCTCTTTTACATAGGGGCAGGGGAAATTGTCATTTACAGAAGGAAGATAATATTGTTTGCTTTTAATTCAACTCATAGAACGTGACAAGCACACTGAATTTCTGGCAAGACCAATGGGTATTTTCTGTAAATGCTGAAAATGTTTCTAGCCTGAAAAAATTAATTCAGCCATTGCATCTAAGGACTGGTAAACTGCGATGTATTACATTTCTGTTTATGCATTTAGAAATCCCTAAACTAGTTATAACATTGAATGTGTCCAGTTACTTTTTATATTGTGGACAGCAAAGCACACCAAGACCTGTGTATTCCCATAATGCAGTTCTGATGTTTAAACATTTTCTGTTAATAAAGTATCTTTCTTATGGTTATTATCACTCATTAGTGGACAGCATGTTTACATTTTTGCTATAGTAGTTTTGTTTTATGTAGAGCAAATATTGGAGAAAATCGCTTGGTAAATTTAGCATTTATGCAGTTTCACCTGAAACTAATGAGATCTGTAAAGCGGAAACCATTTTGTGCCTTGTAGACTAAGGTTAGTTATGACTAAAAATCAGTGATTTTTCTGACACATGAAAACCGTTGAGAAAGAAACAGTCCCACCTAATATTTGGTGGCTAGGCTGGTCATAGTTTGTGGGTGAAGGGTTATGTTCCCATTTCTGTTCTTCAATAACTGTGCAAAACCTTTCTAAGGGACAAGTTCACCTTTGGAACATGATACACCCGTATTTAGGGTGTAACATGTAAGATATTCCATTACCTGCAGGACCCTGGAAAGCATTGCACTGGCGATCAGTAGATCACGGGTGTAATGTGCGCTCCTGCAGACCATATCCTCCAGCTTTCAGCACATACCTATGTATGGGCTTTCTGTTTGAATGTCAGTAAGGCTGTATGGGGCCCCATAATTTCTAACAGCAGCCCTGGTTCCACCCTTAATATGGGTGCACGTGTAACATATTCCAAAGGTGGACTTAACCTTTAGGCCTCATACACACGGGCGTTTGTTTATTTTATCTATGTTTGCTAGAAGAGACCCCAGGCGACGTTTCTCGTCGACATTAATGACCATTTTGTAGCGTCAGCATCAACAAGCGTTTTTTAAAAAGACATCCCACAACAATGTATTCACTCCCAAATTACCCACAATGCAAATGGAACATAATAAAAAAGTTGGAGACCATGCGACAATGCCATTTTGGTTGGAGAGAGAGAGAGGAGAGAGCATTGCGATTTTGTTGGAGTTTTCTGTCGGTTTTTGGTGATTGTTTGCCTCTCTTTTGCGATTGATTTGTTTTTTTTTTTTGGCATGGATCCCGTCATGCAAAAAGTCGATCAGGCAATTCTGCTGATTATATTGCGGAGGATGCAGAGAAGGAGAGAGTTGGAGGAGGAGAGAATCAGCAGAAGATGATACTGGATACACCCTATTGTGTCCCAGCACCAGTCGGTGGTGTACTACACCAGTATCTACGCACAACTGCGTGTGCACCCAGAGAAGTTCAACAATTTTACATGGATGTTGGTGGCATTGTTCAATCAGCTACTGGAGAGGCTCCGGCCCAGACTGGTGAGGATGGACACTGTGATGTGGTGCTCTGTGTCGCCTGAGGAATGTCTGCTGGTGACACTGCGGTAAGTTTTATTTTATAATTAAGTACACATTGGGGTGGGGTTAGGGTTTAGCATATATAGGGTATAGTCAGGGTGCATGGTTCGGAATAGGGATTATGGGATAGGGCTTAGGGGATAAAGGTTAAGGTGCATCATAGGTGTTAGGTGATAGATAAAATAAAAGGATAGTATAGGCTTATTGCGTGAAAACGAATTCTAATTTCAATTCAAATTTTTTTTTTCAATTTTCTTTAGGTTTTTGGCTACAGGGCAAAGTTTCACAGCTTTGCACCAATACTTTTTATTAGGCGTGGCAACAGTGTCAGAAATCATCAGGGAGACATGTGTGGCTATATGGGAGGAGCTACATGGTGTGGTAATGCTGGAGCCCACCGAAGAAATATGGGAATCGGTTGTGGATGCACTTTGGGAAAAAACCCAGTTCCCAAATTGCATAGGGGCCCTGGATGGTAAACACATCAGGGCCAAGAAACCTTCCCACTCCGGATCATCATATTTCAATTTCAAAAAATACTTTTCCGTGGTCCTCCTAACGTTGGCTGACGCTAATTTAAAATTTCTGACAGTGGATGTCGGAGCGTATGGCAGCCAAGGCGATGCTCGAATATTCCGGGAGTCGGCTTTTGGACGCCGGCTGCAAGAAGGAAGAATGAACATCCCGCCTAGCAGACCTCTACCGTGCGCCGAGGAGCCCAACTTTACCACTGGTGATGGTCGCTGATGAGGCCTTCGGACTAGCGGGCAATTTAATGAGGCCATACAGTGGTTACAGACTCACGAAAATAAAATATTTAATTACAGACTTAGCCGAGCACGCCGGGTTGTCGAATGTGCCATCGGAGTCTGCACTTCAAAATGCAGGGTTTTGCTGACCTGCATGCAGCTGGATGTAGAAAATGCCATCCAAGTTGTGCTGGCGTGCTGTGTGCTCCACAACTTTCTATGCAACAGTGATACAGGTAACGTAGAACTGAAACCCACACCCCAGAGTCAACATCATCAATTTATGGACTAGAGAGCATCTGCACAGGTTATGACTATACGAAACCAATTCGCAGCTTTTTTTCGTTTCGCCAAATGGAGAAGTTTCCTGGTAAGATGATAATGTCTAAAAATAATAACCTATCTTTTCAATAAAGCCCATGTTATTCATTTTACTCAATTGTATGCCTTTTTTCTTAGAATATTCTACTAGTGAATTTCATTCTGACCAGGACACGCGCATGCTAAGGTCTGCTTTTGGCCTTAGCATGCTCATGTCCTGGTCAGGATGGAAAGTACTTTGCATTCGGACCAGGACACGCGCATGCTAAGGTCTCCTTTTGGCCTTAGCATGCACGTGTCCTGGTCAGAATGGAAAGTAATTTGCATTCTGACCAGGACACGTACATGCTAAGGTCTTCTTTTTGCCATAGCATGCGCATGTCCTGGTCGGAATGGAAAGTACTAAATAGAAATAAGAAAGATCACATTAGCAGATAATAAAGACGATCAGACATAATATCAGTAGAAAATAATTTTCTTTATTGATCATAAATGGTGGTATGTGGGGGATCTGGGCTCAGGGGGAGGGTATGGGGATTGGGCAAGAGGGCAACGTTGGACATGGGGATGAGGGAAATTATGACTTGGGTAGGAGGAGGACGGTGGAAATTCGGAGAAGTGGGGGAAAGGGGACAGGGTCGGCGGCATAGCTGGCAGGCAAGCATGCTGGGTCATGATGGGTTGTGGATATGGCTGTGGAGGAGGAGGCTGGTATGAGGGGGGAGGTGCTAGGACTGTTGTTGTCCTGGAGGCAATTGTGGGATCCTGTGAGACAGTGCATGGATCCACTCGCGGTTGACAGCCACTTGTTTTGGCCTGGGGGAATGACTTTGCCAGGTCATAAATTTGATCCATGCACTGCCTCGACTCTTCTCCCCCAATTTCCTGCAGTACATGATATAATGTACGGCAGAAGTAGGCGGTACTATTGTTGGGATCCAAAAAAGGATCAGTACTCCGCTGCTCCTGCGGTATTTGCTGCAATAGTCCTAACACCTCTTCCTCATTAGGACCGATGCCACCACTGCTTTAAGCAGTGCTCCCTCGACCACGTCCGCACCCACGACCTCGGACACTGCCTTCAGCAAGCACCTCCCCATGCTGAGGCACTGCACACTCCACAGGAACCTGAAAAAGAACAAATAAATAAAATTTAGCAGGTTGGTATACACATAGAAAGACATTGCAGTACAGAAAGGATCCTTCTCCCGCAGACGTGGGGGACATGCTTGCCGCTGCCGATAGGGTCCCCGTCACCTCTTCCTCTTCCACGCCTCCTCCTGTGGCTCCGAAATGTTAGATGTCGTCCTGCAAATAATGAAGTTAGGTATATTGTCAGTTAATTTACAACAGATGCATGCGCTGTAGTATGCATAGGGGAAAAAATATTTGTCGATAGCCCTGCACATTTTTTTAGAAAAACATCAAAATATTGAGAATAAGGGGAAAAAAATTACATTTAAAAAAAAAAAACATTAGTTCAATAAACGGCGTTAAGAAGTTGATTAATGAACATAATGTACTCTCTGCTTGCCCGTGAATAATATTGCCACAGGAACTCAAGGCTGGTATAGTGGATATGTTTTTTTTTTGGTGACACTGGTGCCCCAGATTTAGAGCGTTTGTCCTCCTTTGTGAAGTCCCTCCTGATACGGTCTCGGAGGGACTTCCTCCATTTCTGAATGGTTTTAGCTAAAATAAAGGACAGACAGAAGGGTTATCATTTTTCTCTTACATACAGCAAACAGATCTTTCAAATTACATTATACTCACTGGTCTGTTTTTTTTTTTGTGTCGCTGACATCTCCTGCCACCCTGGAACTATTCCTCGGCACATCTCCTGCCAGCTTCTAATTTTGAGATGATGATCTCCGTAGTTTGTACGGGAGACATCCCAGATTTCTGGGTGGCTTTGGATACTCTCGATGAGCTCCTCCTGGGACACAAGGCTGGCCATGCTGAAATGCTGCAATACCCACAATTCCACTTGTTGCTGGGACTCTTGGGTAATTTTACACAGGAATTTCCTGGTTTACATTACGCAATCATGTAGTTACAGCTGCAAAACGCCGGCACTGGAAAACGCCGGTTGACGCTATTCATGACGTTAGTAGGCGTTTTTTGGCGCCAACGTCAAAAAACGCTCCGGCGCTGCAGCCTAGGAACGCGCTGGTCATCGGTTCTTAAAAACGCCGGTGTTTTCTAGTCCCATTGAATAACATTGGGAGCTGAAAAAAAAACGCCATCTTAGGCCCATGTGTATGAGGCCTTAAATGGCCAGTTCATCCAGGTTTGATATTTCACTTTTGCATATATGCTGACAGGTTGACTCAAGTCCCTTGTCTCCCTTCAACTCTGTTGGTATGATCTGGCAACGGCTTCACTGTGCTTGCTGAATGTTTATATTTAATTCACATTAATGAGACTGCACCAACAGAAGTGTGATCCTATGGTAGGTGGGGCTGACCTGGTAACTTCATCAGGGAGATCTCATTACTGGTGACCCTGGTGATAAAAAATGTCTGTGGGTGGTCCCATTTAAGTGGCCTGACCCTTTGGGTATTTTATGATCAAAATGTCTAGTTTCTCATAATTGCAGTCATTGTCACAGAATATGAATACACATAGAAACTGTTCAGGAAATAAAATGGTAGTACCTGTATTTTCTGTGAAGCAGTTTTTTTTTTTTTTTTTAACCACTTCAATACTATGCACTTAGAACACTTTACTACCAGACCAATTTTCAGTTTTCAGTGCTGTTGCGATTTGAATGACAATTGTGCGGTCGTGCGACGCTGCACCCAAACAGATTTTTTATCATTTTGTTCCCACAAATCGCTTTCTTTTGGTGGTATTTGATCACCCCTGCGGTTTTTATTTTTTGCGCTACAAATAAAAAAAGACCGAAAATTTTGAAAAAAAAAAATTCTCTATTTTTGTCACAAAACTTAGTAAATAAGTAAATTTTCTCCATCACTGGTGGGCA
>BLSH010159704.1:379847-400334 GCA_018402905.1 Glandirana rugosa
CCGGGCAGGGCTGCGTGAGACGAAACCAGTCGCCCCCTAATTAGGCGACTATGTCAGTTGCTGTACTCTGGCAATTATAGAGTGCTGCTGTCCTTTGTATTTGTATTTATATTTTTTCAGTTTGTCACACTTTGACCCCTTTCACACGGGCTTTCCGATTAGGTCTGCCTGTCAGTTTTTCAGGTGAACCTGATTGGACCCTCTATTCACTCCTATGGAAGCTGTGTCAGCTGTGACTTGTCCGTTCATATCCGATCCAATCCTGTCTGTGAAATCCAGATGGGTGGTGACCCTATTTTCCATCCATCTGGCGGATCGAATCAAATGGGATCAGATGAAAACGGACAGGCAGTCCATTTTCATCTGATCTCCCCATAGAGGAGAGCGGGGCTCTGACAGGCCCGTCTCTGCAGAGTGAGCGGAGATGGACCTGTCATCCGCCAGATCAGCGGATTAATCCCCCGCTGACCAAAGCAGAGTGCGTCGGGACGGGCCACCTGTGTGAAAGGAACCTAAGCGCAGAGTTTTTATTTAAAATGCTACACAAGTGTTTGTAGGTTAACGCCCCTTCCAGATGGAGAAGCTAAAGATATAATTACACATCTTTTATGTCAGTTATGATTAAGACCATACCCGTCCAAAACCTGTAAGCATATGCCAGCTGTTTAAAGATTTATTAATAAGGTATCAGAGCTCAGAGATGTAAAAATTAGTAATCAATACCAAACCACGCAGTCACCTTTTATATCCTACACAATAAATGAATATAGTAAATAACTGAAATACAAAATTCCACACACCTCTGGTTGCTACTCCAACACCATCAGGTGATTCCACTCCACTCCTTAAATATACACTTTACTGATAATTGTGTAGTGCAACTTGTTAAACCAATATAAAGTGAACAAATATATCCAACACAAATGTCCATAAATTAATTTTGATGTAACACAAGGCCACAAAATATTTTCGTCCTTCCAACCACCAGTGAACTGACGTATCCTCTTCTCTGTATATACCACCCAAGCTTTGCATGCAATTCACGTCCCGTGAAGCTTATATGCTCACCTCCAGTATTTGACCCCAATAAATGAAGGTCACTAGCGCATTTGCCCCTTCATGAGCTGTGCGATGGATGGCCCTTCAAACTGTTTCTCCTCTCCTCCAGTCTCTCAAAATGCAAGCATTCATTCATGCAAAAAGAAAATAATTGGGACCAATAGTGCTCTCCGTACATTTAAAATCATTTAATCTCTAAAAATGACAGTCACAAACAAGTGCACACACAGTGCTATGTGCAGCACATCACAAAATTGTAAGCAGCATCAGCCTACCAAGGAAGCCTGTGGTTTGGCAGATAATACATATGGGGGCAGGCCACTCAGTAACATCATACAGCAGCCATCTGTGATTGGCAGAGTCTGTGAGGGATGCTGCTTACAATTTTGTGATGCGCTGCACATAGCACTGTGCATGCACCTGTCTGTGAGTGTCATTTTTAGAGATTTATATGAAATTATTTTAAATGTATGGTGAGCACTATTGGTCCCAATTCAATCAATTTTCTTTCCTTCAAACTGTGGTTGAAGAAAAGAAAATTGCTTAATGTATGGCCAGCCTAAGTACTAGAAGCATGTGTATTCCTGCTTGAATGTTGTTGTCATTTAGGTATTTCTACCAGATCTGTGCAGTAATCTGCTGTGAAAGTTTGCTTCTGTGCAGGGGCTTCCTGTAGTAAAGGCCAGTCACTACTGCTCTTGCTTCTTGTGCTGAGTGATTTGTTTTGTCTCCACCCCCACCTGTAGTTTTCTGGAGGCAGCTTGTAGCAAGCGAACCTGCTGGGTCCCTCTCACAGCTTTGCTTAGGATATGTGAGCAAAGTGTTGATGTCATCACTACTTTTACAGGGTAATATCTGGGTTTGTAAAGGTGTTTGGTGCATGCAAAGTGGATTTGAATGAAAGTTTTTGTGCCAAGGGTGCAGCTTTAAAGCTCAATAAAAGTCAGTAAAATCTTGAAGGGCACATTCTGCAAATGGAGGTAACAGAGGTAAAAGCTGTCTGTGGGAAGAAAAATGGTTGTTTACTATTATTAAACAAAAAGATGGACGTATTCATGAAAAAGAATTCTACAAGGCAAACATCGTTTGTGGGCGCAGCATGCAAACATATTGAACGTCCATTTATTCTGTGAAGAGAGATTACACAGACAAAGAGAAACCCAGATGTCACTTGTGCTCAGTGTTTAAGATATTATTATCCAGTAATCCTGAGGCCTTTGTATGTAAAGTTTCCATGTGGCAGTCTGGAGCTGGAAGGATAACCTGCAAAAAACATTAGTGAGAGGCTGCTTAAAGTGGAACTTATCAATTTGCATTCATGTTTTGAAGAGGATCTTCACCCTGGGAACAAAAAATTCAAAGTCAGCAGCTACAAATATTGCAGCAGCTAGCTTTTAATGAAAGGACATTTACCTGTCCAAGGGTCCAGCACTCAAGCCGGTTCGTCAGTGGTCTTCTGGTCCCCGGCGCCAGCATCTTTAGTGTGGGAAGCCAGCTCTGACTCCTTGTGGGGTCACAGGTGGCTTCCCACTGCACATGCCTTGGCTGCATAGGCGTGCGCAGGGAGTGTGCCTGATCACACGCTAATCACCCCATGCAGCTCAGATTCCCTCTGCTGATATTTCACCAAAGCCCCCCAATGGGGCGCCTAAAAGAATTGAACAAATTGATAAGAAAATAAAATAATAAAAATAAAAAAAAAACTACTGACACGTCCACCACCCTACTAACAATATCTATGTTTTAACAGATTTTAAAATGTTTTTTAAATTCATTTATAAGAGTGTGTGTATATATTATACATACATACACACGTGCGTGTTTGAGCTTTGGGGTGCACACCATAATGCAATAGGCTGCGCATACCTATGCTTGGCTGCCAGAGAGAACCTGGAGAGACAACTCTGGCAGGGCATTTTGCTGTTTTTAGCCAGGTGCTGGGCTTCAAAAACATAGAAAAGGAGACATTGTCCACTTTAGGCGGTTTTATTTTCACTTTATACTATGCTGAATGTTGTGCTGCACTTCTCCAGCAGCAGGGGGAGAGCTATAGCCAGGAAAGCCTATGGACTTCTATGCAGAAGGCTGAGGGTCATGGGGATTGAAGTCCTGGACATCAACCATAGAATGAGACTCATGCATCCTTACATTAACATACCCATAGAACACTGAGGGAGAGGGGGGAGTGGTGGAATAACTTTTACCAAACTGAACTGGAAACCTCCTCTTCTTGGCAGCGTGGGAGTCCATGTGAGCACACATCGCTGCAGGAGACCAGACTGGCAGGGACCAGATCTTAAGGCCTGATAGTGGTGATACGGGTGACGAACAGACTGCAGAGGTTCAACTAATCTTACCCTTGATTATTGAGACTAGAGAAATCTCTCACTGTCCTCTCCTTCACTTCTGCGCAGAGGCAAGGGGCCCTTTTCCAATAGCGGGAGTCTACAGCCGCACCACAGGTGAGAGTGTGCATTGCCCAAAACTTGCACACTGGTAGAAGAAACTGAGTCACTGAATGCAGGACACTTATTACATAGCGCCTACACTGTATGCTGGTTCACCAAGGCTGCCATTCTACAAGCCTCCCCTTTCTGCTACTGACATAAAGGGTACTTCTGGCCAGGTGGCTTAGCATAGTCACGCTTAAAGCACTTTTGCAGTAGTCCCCTAAATGCAGTGAATTTATCCACATTACTGACGATTGCTGCACTCCTGGTGATCTTGCTACTGTTTATTCTAATCCTGGCGTATAGTGTTATTCTATACCTACTGCTGCTTACTGATCATACCATATGTTGAGTTGTACTATTACTATTGCTAATCCACTTTCATGCCTTTATCATTATCAATCAAATCATGTGACAATATTGAGACTTACCTTTACTAATTAATTTGGTGTCTGTTTCCTGACTCAGCATCATGTATCTGGTATTGCCTTCTGTGATATTGCAAGCTTTGTTCACTTAGGCCCCTTTCACATGGGCATTCCGTCCAGGTCCGCCTGTCCGTTTTTCAGGCGGACTTGAACGGATGCTCCATGCAGCCCTGTGGAGTGGCGGATCTTGTCCGTGAAATCCAGACGGATGGAAACGTTATTTTCTGTCTGTAGAATCGGAGCGGATTAGATGAAAACAGACAGGCAGATCCGTTTTCATCCGATCTCCATAGCGGAGAGCAGGTCTCTGACAGATCTGTGTCTGCACAGTGAGCGGAGACGGAACTGTCATCCGCCTGCTCAACGGGGTCAGCGGATCGATCCCTGCTGAGCAGAGTGGAGTCCACAAACGGACAAGCCTGTGCGAAAGGGGCCTTAACCTAGTGTGTCAGAGGGGCTGAAGTCCTTAAGGAGGTTGAGGCAAGGAACAGAGAACCCATCCCATCCAGTGGCTACTGCAGGGTGGCACCATGTGTAACCTTGGAGGGAAGGATATGCAGCCCAGCACCACTTCTAAAGTTGTGGTCCAACCTCACGAACAATGCCGGAAGATTGAAAGGGCAGCAGTGAGAAGCTGTCATGTCCCTGATGCAGTGAAAGCAGTACCGGGTGTTAGGGACTGATTTGTAAGCAACGTGGATGTACACAGACTATGACATGAATGGCTCACAGAATTCAAGACATTCTGTAAATGTGACAAAGGGAGAGGAAGGATGGATAAATGACACAATCACTTCCCTGTATGGGAGCCACAGTTTTCTTAGTTGCAGGGCAGGACAGTACAATGGTAGCTGTGGTATCTGGAACAAATTTAATAGTGAATAAACAGGAAGAAGAATGTATGGGACTTTAACAGTGCTAATATCTTCAAAACACATATTTATAAAAACATACGCTTTTTTATTGATAAAAAGTCATATTAACATATTTAGGGGTATACACCCCATAAAAGTATTTAGTTAAAGTGGTTGTCAACTCGTGACAACCACTTTAACCTACGGGTAAGCCTATAATAAAGCTACCTGTAGGTGCCTTGCATATCTCCCAAATCTGCACGGTTCAGGAGATATGCAGTGTAAGAGATGTGCCAACGTAATTTCGGCACATGCGCAGTAAAGAAATGGCCTCCGCGCCATTTCTGCACTGTGATCTTGCCGTGACTGGCGGCTCCCATGCGCAGGCCCGGAAGGAAGAGGGGCAGAAGATGGAAGCTGCCAGCACAGGGGACAGCGCTGGACGTCGCAGGCTTCGTTTGCAGGTGAGTGGCACATAATGGGCTACTATGCGATACATAGCAGCCCATTATGCATCTACTTTGCAGGGGAATGTAGAGGAAGTAAACCCAATCTGGGTTTACTTCCTCCTTAACCACTTTGCGCCTGCGCCATACCCGAATGACGGCTACAGCGCGGCTCTAAAATGCCGGGAGGCCGTCAATAGACGTCCTCCCCTTTGGCTCGTGCTGGGCGCGCACACGCGCTGCCGCGTGCCTGCAGGCCGGGTGGACCCGATTTCCACCGGAGACCCGCGATCTGCTGCGATTTTTTTTTTTTTTTTTTTACCAGAAATTTGTTGAAGAATATATATTGGCCTAAACTGATGAATAAATTAGTTTTTTTATTCTTGGATATTTATTATAACAAAAAGTAAAAAATATTGTTCTTTTTTTCAAAATCGTCGCTCTTTATTCGTTTATAGCGCAAAAAATAAAAACCGCAGAGGTGATCAAATACCACCAAAAGAAAGCTCTATTTGTGGGGAAAAAAAGGACGCCAATTTTGTTTGGGTACAACGCCGCATGACCGCGTAATTGTCATTCCTCTTCTCCGGTCCCTCTTCGGTGCTCCTGGCCCCTCTCTCCTGTCGAGTGACCCCACAGCAAGCAGCTTGCTATGGGGCCACCCGTGGCGAGCCGCAGCTCTGTGTGTCCATTCAGACATGGGTCTGCGGTTCAGCCCTGCCCCTCTCTCTCTCCTGATTGGCTGACTGACTTTGACAGCCAATGGTGCGGCTGCTGTGTCTCAGCCAATCAGGAGGGAGAGTCCCGGACGGCTGAGGCACTTGTGCACATCGCTGGAGAGAGATGGGGCTCAGGTAAGTATTACGGGGGCTTCTGCATACAGAAGGTTTTTTTTATCATAATGCATTTAGATAACCTGCCTTTACAATCACTTTAAGAGAGGTGTCGGGAGATGGAATAAATAACTCCTTTCAGGAACCAATAACCCACACAGGTAGAGGGTACACACACTCACTAAGCCAACAAAGAAATTACAGCTGCCTGTTGGTTAATTCAGTATGTTGCAGGTCATATATTTCTTCAGGCAGAAGAGGGTATTGTTTATCCACAAGGCACTTTCCAATGATAATATAACATGCACTTACAGACCACAGAATGCCTCAGATGAGATGACAGGGTCACTCTGTGATCGTCAATGTCCTTGTGGTTATCTGGCTTCCAGGTAGAGACAGTTCCAGAACACTGGCAGGAGAATCACTCTGTAAGGGGAAACCTACTTTTTCCATTCTTGACAGCTGCCTCTCAGCTCTTACTCTCTCCCTAACCAGTGGAGCTCTGTCTCCAAAGCTGCTCATAGATGGAACAAAATATGGCCGGTTCAGCAGGGACTGACAGAATGTCGATCTATTGATGGGTACTGCCCCGCTGGAACATTTCTGCTCCATCAGCCTGATCAGTGCATTCTAACATTAGGATACAATCAGAATACAATGACTCAGCAGGAAGTATTATGCCATCCACAACGATTGTGTAAACCTGATGGTTGAATGAAAAAAAAACAGACTAATCTATGGCCAGCTAAACCTGCCCTTACACCGCAGATGCACTACATGATAAAGAACAGAGGTGAAACTAGAACCTTCAGGGCCCAGGTGCAAGAAATCATGAAGTACCCCTTTGACCCCCAGGCGGGGGCCCTTCCCTCTGGGCCCAGGGCCCTTTACTCCTGTCACAGGAAGCTTTATTACGGTCCTTTGAGACAGAGAAAGGAGACTGCAAACACAGCCCTCAATCTCCATTTCTGCAGCACAGAATGAATAGACAGGAATAGCTGTACAAAGCTTTCCCTTCATTCACAAACTGAAGCATAGTAAACATAGGGGCTGTTAAATTACATATTTACTGTCCTTCCCCATCCTCCATCATGACACATCCCCCCACAGCAGCCAGTGGGAGATGGGGGCAGGAGGGGCCAGGAGAGCACACAGGGATCTAGGGACAGCAGGACCTGGATAGGAGGGGCAGCAGCATATAGAGGAACCAAAACCCTCCATTTTCCTCCTCCAGAGTTCTGATCAGCTAGGCGCGGAAATCTCAACAACCCCAAACTTAGATTATGAAAATAGTTCTTTACTGGTAGAACAGTAAAATTCCTCCCAAAGGAAGTAGTACTAGCTAAGAGTGTCGACAACTTCATAAAGCTTTTAGATGCAGCATGTATTATGTTGTGTTCGTGTTTTTGGATCAACTTTGGATATAGGATAGGACTCTAATGGTTCCTCTGTCAACATCAATCTACTATTCTGGTCCATGAGTTAAAGAGGAGCTATACCCAAACGCTGTGCCTTAAAAGCATATACCCAAATGTTGTGCCTTAAAAGCAAGCACGGTACAAAGGACTAGTCATCAGTGTTGACTGTAGGCTCCATACAGCTGATCATTTCTCCATTACTGACCTACCATGCTGTGTTCTGTTCTCCTCTGCTCTTACAGTCTCCCCCGATTGGCTGAGTTCAGTATACCAATACTCAGAGGAAGGAGCAAAGTAGGCTACGCCTCAGCAGGTGTCTGTGAAAAACAAAAAGGGTGGCATGAAATCGCTCCTCAAGGCTGACAAGCTGTGTCTCTGTGTACTGAGAGTTCTGGTCAGCTTGGCGGAAATCTCACCAACCACTACGCACTCCCCCCACTTGAAAACCTTTGGTCCCCCAAAGGTGGTAAAGTCTGTAACCTGTTACATGCTTTACAAGTACACGTGAAAAAAAACAAGTTAGTTTACACAAGAAATCAAACAGTCTGTCTTCACATGAGCAGAATTTAAACTCAAGCTGCCCATATCACGACATAAAAAAAAGAACCTTCCACCAATTGTCAATGGAAAGGGGGTTGCTCTGTCTACCAGTCACTGATACTGGAGTGACCAACCTAGATGTGCCAGGGGGTGAGCTAGGGTCGTCCTCCACCAAATGTCGGTGGGAGGATCAGGCTCTTCAAGAGTCCTTTGAGAGGTGAGGACAACCTCTTCAGAGTTCTCACGCAAAGTGTCGTATGTCAGTCTCTTAGGTGGACGGATAACTCTCCTCTCTTTTTGTCCCATAGGCTCTACAGTGATGGGCTCACTAACCTCCTCCCCTTCTTCCTCTTGTAATTCTTCCTTTTGTACTTCTTCCTCTTGTATTTCTTTTGCAACTAATAGATTAGACTCTTCGAGATGTCGGGCTGAACATCTTTCAGGTCCTCTGAAGGTTGATTCTGAGGTACAAACTCTGGGGCTTCTGCATTCCAGCACCTGTCATTTTTGAAAAAGAGGAGGACGAAGGCCCAGATTCTGACAATTAGGATGGCCACAGCCAATCTATCCCCATCTCTCGATCTTCACTGTCCTCTTCTTCTGCATCCAAGGGTTCTGACTGAGACCTAGTCACTGGATGGAATCTTGGTGCAGTGGTTGGCCTGGGCTGCGAATCTGACTGTGAGTGTACAGTCCTGCTCACCATTATTGGCACCCATGAAGTTTATGTACATATTGTGGAATATCTACTGAAGGAAATGTATCAAATTAACCAACATATTACTACAGATAGCTTGTGTTTGACAAAAAACTGTAAATGATAAATAACATTTAAAAAGATAAACATTATGAGGAAAACAGAGAAAACCATAATGCTTGCCTTGTCAGTGGTATTGGCACCCTTTGCTGCAAATCAGTATGGAAACCCAATTTGGCTCACCTGTTGCAGATCTTAAATGAGGATCACTTGTGATGAATTGTCTCCACCCATGTGACCCAAATTAGCCAATAAATGAACATTTTGGTTTTATAAAAAGCCACCTGTTATTCCCTCTTCATGTGTGACAATGGTAAAGACAAAGGAGCTGTCTGACGACATCAGAAATGCTATTATTTGCAAGCACAAGACCTCCAAAGGGTATAAGGCCATCTCCAAAGACCTTGGCATCCCTGTTTCAACGGTGCGTAATGTTATTAAGAAGTTTTCCAGGCATGGAACTGTCAAGAACCTCCCTGGACGTGGGGGGAAGAGAAAAATTGATGACAGAAGTCTTCGAAGGTTGGTACGAATGGTGGAAAAAACACCCCGTCAAACATCTAAAGACCTGAAGACCAACCTGGAGCAGTCTGGTGTAACTGTTTCAACAAGTACCATACGCCGCACACTAAACAAAGCGGGGCTTTATGGGCAGAGGCCAAGGAAGACCCCATTGCTAAAGAAAAGGCATAAAAAGGAACGATTGATCTTCGCGAAAGAGAACCTGGACAAACCTCAAGCCTTCTGGGACAATGTTTTATGGACAGATGAAACAAAAGTGAAGCTTTTGGGTCCTGCACACAAACAGTATGTTTACAGACGGCGCAATGAAGAATTTAAGGAAAAGAACACCATACCAACAGTGAAGCACGGTGGAGGATCCATAATGCTTTGGGGCTGCTTTGCTGCATCTGGTACTGGAGGCCTTGACCGTATCAAAGGCATCATGAAATCAGAAGATTATCAAGCAATTCTAGAGCGAAATGTCTTGCCCAGTGTAAGGAAACTTGGTTTGAGGCGAAGATCATGGGTCCTCCAGCAAGATAAAGACCCAAAGCACACCTCCAAAAGCACGCAGGAATGGTTGAAAGGGAAAAAATTTACTGTTTTAAAATGGCCAGCAATGAGTCCTGATCTCAATCCAATTGAAAAACTTTGGGGGGAGCTGAAAACTGCCATTGGAGAAAGGAACCCTGCAAATGTTCAAGAGCTTGAGCATATTGCAAAGGAAGTGTGGGAGAAAATGCCACCCGAGAAGTGCAAGAAGCTTATCGATGGATATAAGAAACGTTTGGAGGCTGTCATCGCTGCCAAAGGGTGTGCAACCAAATATTAAGGAGGGGTGCCAATATTAGTGCACATGCTGGTTTTCTGTTTTTTCTTTATAATTACAATATCTATGTTGAAATAACAATTGTCTTTGTTAAATTACTTTGGACCTCCAATTAAAAGATCCTGCTGATATAAATTTGGTACATTTCCATTTATTTCTGAAGACATTCACTCAGTTATGCAAAACATGAAGGGGTGCCAATAATGGTGAGCAGGACTGTACACAGACTGCTTCTGATAAGGGCAGTAAGTGATTTTGATACCAGGTTTCCAGTGGCCCGTTACTTCCCTCTGGTCGGATCTGATACACAGGTAACCCTGGTAATTGCTTGCAGACCACTTAGGGCTGAAACCTTGAGTGATCAGCCAACTTGTGTTTCCCAGGGACACCCAAGTTCCTCAACAGCACTCTATCTCCTGGTTGTAAGTCCTGCACCCGTACCTTGAGATCAAAATTTCTCTTGTTCCTCTGGCCTCGTGCATCCAAGGCAGCTTGAGGTTTCTCATTGGCTGTCTTCAAGCTTTCTCTCGGAAGATACACATACCCTTTGTGGGAAGCTGATGAGGTATGGTCTAGAGATATGCCAAAGGCCAGATTGACAGGTAGCCGAGCCTCTCGTCCAAACATCAACCGATAAGGAGAGTAACCTGTGGCATCATTTAATGTACGGTTATAGGCCTGTACAATAGCCGGTATGTCCCTGCTCCAGTGCTGCTTCTGCTCTGGGGTAAGGGTCCCAAGCATGTCCAACAGTGTCATTAAACCTTTCTAGCTGTGGATCTCCCGGAGGGTGGCATAAAGTAGTCTGTAACTTCTTCACACCCAACAAGTCTAGCAACTTCTTGATAAACTTCTCCACAAGTGTTTTGGCCACAGTGGAGGCCCGTTGATCTTTTGAGGGAAACGCTTGAGCGTATCTAGTGAAATGATCAGTAACTACTAGGATATTTCCCTGTCCATTTAGATCAGACTCCAAGCACAGGAAATCAATGCACATCAAGTCCATAGGTCCCTGATTCTGGAGGTGTCACGTTGGGGCGGCTCTGCGTGGCAGGGTCTTCCTTTGGATGTACCAAAGACCGTAATGGCAGTAGCTTTCCACTTCAGCCCGCATGCAGGGCCAGTAGAACCGGTCTCTCACTAATTTAAAAGTCCTATGAGGCCCCAGATGACCATGATTGCCATGCAAAGCAGTCAAGACAACTTCTCTATGTTTCTCGGGTAGAAGTAACTGCCAACTTTCTTCGGAATCTTCAGAGGGGCCCCTTCAGTAGACCACTCCATTATGCATTTGAAACCGATCCCACTCTCGATGAAGCAGACGAGCCTCCTTCTGGGTATCAGCAAGAAGCAAATCAGGACACCTACTCTCCAAGGCCTTTACCACCAAACCACAAAGGGGATCTTCTCAGCTCTCTCTTAGAGAGCTTGGGTAGACCAACCTGGGTAGCATGGCAGTATCCTTTGGGGACTCCAGCTGCTGGGACCCCGATTTCTTCTTCTCTTGACCCGCCTCTAGCTTGAAACTCTATTCCCTGACAGAGGGCTTGTACACCTTCAGGGGTCAGCTGAGTCCATGCCTCTCCTGGGTTATGGGGCCTTCTTGACAACGCATCTGCGTCTGTTCCCCACACTCGGGCGGTACTTCAAGCTGAAATTGAATTCGGACAGGGCAGCCAACCACCTGTGGCCTGTCGCATCCAACTTGGCTGTAGTAAGGATGTAGGTGAGGGGATTATTGTCTGTCTTGACCACGGAGTCGGCCCCATATAGATAGTCCCTCAACTTATCCACCACTGCCCACTTTAAAGCTAAGAACTCGAGTTTGTGAGTGGGGTAATTCCTTTCAGTGGGAGTCAGGTTCCGACTCACATAAGGAACTGGCCATAAGTGTTCACCATGTTCTTGATAGAGCACCCCACCCAGTCCTTCTCGACTGGCATCCACGTGTAGCTCGTACGGCTTAGTTGGATCTGCATAAGCCAGGGCAGGGGCAGCCGTCAGACTCCACTTCAATTGCCTGAAGGCCTCTTTACACCAAGCAGTCCACTGTCCTTGAATGGACTCTTTGGGCTTCCTGGGTCCTCCAGCTGCTCTGCCGGGTAGATAAGTCTGAGGATTCCTCTTCCGCCTCATTTTTCAGCAATTCATTGAGAGGGCAAGCTATCTTGGCAAATCCTTCGACAAATCTCCTGTAGTAAGAGAAAAAAAACAGGAATGACCTAAGCTCGGTCACATTGGTGGGCTCGGCCAAGAGGTAACTGCCTCTAACGTCTTAGGGTCAGTGGCTACACCTGCAGACACAATAAGACCCAAATAGTTGACTGAAGATTGATAGAACTGGCATTTTTCCAAGGACAGCTTCAGCCCCTCTTCATGGAGCCTCTTCAGTACCTTCTACAAACATTCTTCGTGCTCCTCCAGGCTCTTACCGAAGACAATGATGTCATCTAAGTACACCAATACTTTGATCAAGTTCATGTCACCCACAGTCTTCTCCATCAAACTTTGGAAAGTAGCTGGGACACCAGACAGGCCCTGGGCATGCGGTCAAATTTAAAGAACCCCACCCGGGTAATGAAAGCCGTCTTCTCCCGGTCTTCAGGGTGCATGGGAATTTGGTAATACCTGCTCTTTAAGTCCAATACGCTAAACCACTTTGCCCCCCAGTATACCACCCCCATCTTCTATTCTTGGGGTGGTATACTGATCGGCAATGGTCCTTCGGTTCAGTGTTCGGTAATCGATACACAATCTCAGCGACCCATTCTTTTTAAGTACCACCAATATCGGAGAAGCGTATGGACTCTGGGACTCTCGGATGATACCTGTTCTTTTCAGTTCTGCCAATTGTTCCCGCAGGTCTTCCAAGTCCCCTAGGGGGATGCGCCTGACTCTTTCTCTGAATGGCTTATCTTCTTGGAGACAAATCCGATGTGTGGCGCTTTTTGCACATCCCACATCAAACTCACTCTTGGAGAATGCAACCAACCATCTCATAAGCTGGGTCTTTACCCTCTTTTTCCACTCTGGAGAAAGAGAAGTATTCTTCGGGAAAAAACAGTCTGCAGATATTCCATCCTTTTTCTATTCCCATCAGATCAGATGGTGAGGCAGGGGTGGCTGTATTTACTTGTCCCAGTAACACCTGAGCAGGCATCTTCACAGGGGAAGCCGTCACTTTTTGAACACTAACCGGAACCCTCCCATGACTTCTTTGCAGTGCCTTAGTTTAGACCACTTCTGGGATCAGTTCCACTCCTGACTCCGTCCCCTGGTTACCTGCTTCTAGGACGACGAAAGGGCCTGGCTGCGTCCAACTGAGCTTCACAGTTGCTTGTAAGCATGCCACCTCACCCGGTTGTAGTACCTTCCCTTGTTGTCCGAGGTGCCATATCTTTCCCACTCCTTCAGCAGGGGCCTTCTGCTCCTGAACTAGGCATTGGTAAGCTTGCCTGAGCAAGGGATGTACGCTAGTAGTTCATGCTCTAGGGCAAGGGGCATCAGCAGCCTCCGAACAAGTTTGGTATTAGTCCCTATGATCAGAGAGTTCTTACTGACCCCTGGTGGCCGAGGATAGATTCCTGCCAAGGTGTCGAAGGTCTCTGCTTTTCCTGCTACAGAAGGGTCGAAGGTCAGCCGGACCTGTAGGTAGCCATCATAGGGAAATTTCTGAGTTCCAATTCCCCATATCATAGCAGTTCAGAGGGTTGGGTGGTTTTGACCCGCTCTGTGGCCTGTACTTGCACTCTGTTCTTATGGGGGCTCCGGCCCACTGAGGATCGCTTCTGATTTCAAGGATTTTGGTGTGCACTGATCTCCCGATGCCGGGTGGCCCATGTCTCTGTTTTAGGAGCACTGGGTCTCTTTGGAACTGCAGTGGAGGCTGAACGTGGGGGCCCAGCCTTCTGCTTTAGTTTCTTTTTGTCTTTGGGTCTGGAGCTAGCTACTATGGGTGGACTCCCGGTTAGCTCCTTCACTGGGGTCCTCTGAAGCTTTCTGCCGGCTTCTCCAAGAGTAGCTTCTTCAGTATTTTCATAACTTCTGCTGCCAGATCATTCACGTTTTCTCCATCAGGACATTGTGCTTTTAAGTGGCCCACTTCTCCACATCCATAACATCTCATCCTAGTTAAGGTGGGAGTAAGACGGTGTCTAGCTTCCCTGGCTATTTCCTTCTCTTTGGGCAGGCCCATTACTGTCTGCTGAATACCTGCAAGGGCTTTCTGTAAGTCTGTCTGTGCCTGCACTACCTGTCTTATAGTCTTTTGCATTTCGAGCTGCGCTTGCATCACCTAAGTCACAATATCAGATGTGGCTGCAGCAGAGTGGGTCTGGGGTATGGTTACCTTGGGTGGCCCAGGGTCAGTAACATCTTCCTCCTCTGCCTGGTCTTCCCCAGCTCAAATAGAGCAGGTAAGTGCCTTCTCCTTCTTGGGGGTTGATTGTGCTTTGGGGTGAGAATTTGGGTCTTTATCAATAGATCCTCTTCCTCCCTTACCAGTTTAATTAGCTCTGGGTATGACAGAGATTTACATTGTTCAGAGGTCTTCAGCTGAATCCATATAGGGTCAGAATGTAGTGCACCCCTCAGGATCTGCTTCATTCTGGCTTGGTCCAAAGCTGTCGAGTCCATCCCCTTCCTCAACACAATTTGATGCAGTATCTTGTTTAATCTTTGAATGTACTCAGACAAAGGTTCACCCCGATTTTGAAAGGTGTGTTCAAATTGATAGACTAAGTCAGAGGCCTTTTCTGTTCGACCAAATTCCTCTTGTAGCATAATAAGGTAGTTGTAGGCAGCACAATTCTTTTTGCTGAATTTGAGATTCCAAATGGCTTCAGCAGCAGCTCCTCTCAGACTCTCCGTGATTCGCTGTTTCTTCTGAGCCTCAGGAATATCCCATTCCTCTAGAGCCTGTAAGGCCTGTTCCAACCAAGTCTCATATTCTTCTTCTCCCTTCTGCACAGGCAGTGTCCCTGAAAAGGGTCTCAGCTTCCGGTAACCCACCCCAGTGTGGGCGACGTTGCTCTGGTTGCACTTGGTCATAAAGTTCCCCAGGGCACTGAAGAATGCGGCTCCCAGAGTAACTGGAGTTGTAGATATAGGCATCTCCCCAACTGGAACATCATGACTGGGGCCCCCTTGGTCCTCTTCCTCTGCCTGTAGCTGTATCAGATGAGCTTCAGTGTCATTTATCATTCGGACATTGTGCCCCTGACAGCAGGCAGGAATCCCCCTCCTCCATTCCAACAGCACCAGGGTGTGCAAAGCATCTTGGCTCACCTTCATATCTAACACAGACACTCTCTTCTCAAGAACTAAAGTCTATACTGCCTGTTCGATTTGTGATTCAGTCCATGCAGTGCCAGGGATCTCTGCCACCAGACTTAGTTCCACATGGCCATTTTTCTCCTCGCACCAACAAGCTGCAGCGACTGTATCCATGCTGCATTTGTAGGGTTACTGTCTTGAGAAGTTGCCTGCAGAGTAAAGGTATCCCGGACGAGCCCCCACATGTAGCGCTACCCCCGCAGGAGCCGCTTGATTAATACGGGTTCTTTACTCTGCCTTCTTGAACCTAAGAACAGGCCCTATCCCACTGGCACACCTGGTAAT
This sequence comes from Glandirana rugosa, assembly GCA_018402905.1. Taxonomy (NCBI): domain Eukaryota; kingdom Metazoa; phylum Chordata; class Amphibia; order Anura; family Ranidae; genus Glandirana; species Glandirana rugosa. The sequence goes on from BLSH010159704.1 coordinate 395,585, forward strand.
AGTAGTAAACGAATAACACAACCACTGACGCAGATTTAGATGAATGTAAGAAAAAGCAAGTTACTGTATGACTGCTAAACAGAGAATATAGGGACAGCCACAGTAGAAATGTATAACAATTGTGTTTTATCAAGTACAATAAGCAAGAGATTTCAAGTATATGTACAGGATGAGAAATCCCTTCATCTGCTACTGGAGGTCCCCTTTAAACTCGGACAGCCACAAGAGCAGAGGTAAATTACTTATAAGGAAGTAAACAGTTATGGCATAAACTGTCCACCCCTTGACATTACAAACACAGACCAGGATATACGAGTCCAGGCAGCAGGAGGGTTCAGGAATGACTTGAACTCTTGTGTGTCAGTCCTCTCTCTCCTTCCCCCTGGCACCACAGTCCCCAAAGGCTGATGACTTTACACTAATACCTCAATTCAGTTCACTGAAACAATTCCCCCTTGTATAGTTCTACTTGCAAGCTACTAATGTCACATATACTAACAGGGCCATGTAGTCTCTTTATGGTGGTGTACTTGTAAATCTTGGAGTAAGGTAAATTCAATGTTTCCAATTAGACACTCATTAGTCAGTATTGTGGCCTGAGGATGCCACAGACTTGCAGTCTCTTTGTAACTTGGATAAGAGAGGGGTTATCGTTAAAGCAGGGTTCAGAGTTTAGAGGTTCTTTGGGCAGATAGCCCTCTCACCCACTCCAAGGTCAGTAAGGCCACGCAAGAACACCACTGTTCCTCTCAGTTGACTGTCCGACTGACACCGTCCCTTCTGTACAACTCCGCTGTCACCGGTGCTTAAAGGTCCTCGAGGTTCTCTGTCGGGTCCTGGAGTTCCCCCGTCAGCTCCTAGATACAGCGATCCAGGCCCCCTTCGGACAGACGACAGCTCCCGGTTTCACAACCGACTCCTTCCTCCCTCATGGCGACTCTAAGCTCTCTGGAGACTTCCCTTAGTCAAAACCTTCCCCCTTGTTACAAAGGCTGCTGGGCTTTGTAGTTTTCACTCCATGTATCACAGCACAATCACCCCCTCAGCAGACTCCATTTCCCAGAGTTCTCCTCAGCTCTTACAGTCTCCCCCGATTGGCTGAATTCAGTATACCAATCAACAGTCAGAGGAAAGAGCAAAGTAGGCTGCGCTTCAGCATGTGTCTATGAAAAACAAAAAGGGAGGGGTGAAATCGCTCCTCAAGGCTGACAAGCTGTGTCTCTGTGTACTGAAAGTTCTGGTCAGCTTGGCCCAGAAATCTCAACAAACGCTACACTTAGATTATGAAAAGAGTTCTTTACTTGTAGAACAGTAAAATTCCTCCCCAAGGAAGTAGTACTAGCTAAGAGTGTCGACAACTTCATAAAGCTTTTAGATGCAGCATGTATTATGTTGTATTTATGTTTTTGGATCAACTTTGGATATAGGATAGGACTCTATGGTTCCTCTGTCAACATCAATCTACTATTTTGGTTCATGAGTTAAAGAGGAGCTATACCCAAACGTTGTGCCTTAAAAGCAAGCAGGGTACAAAGGACTAGTCATCAGTGTTGCCTGTAGGCTCCATGCAGCTGATCATTTCTCCATTACTGACCTAGTATGCTGTGTTCTGTACTGTGTCTCTGAAGAAACTACATTAGTAAAAGCAGGGCTTTGCTTCCTCATGTCAGAGATTCCTGCCTGATGACTGGTGATCTGATGATTGGTGGAGTAATGATAAGGAAGCAGCAGGAATGTTGAAGAAAGCATAGATCAACAGAAAGAATGAAGCAGATGCAGGGAGATCCTCTTTACACCGAAGGTCATTGGATACAGCTTCCTCTACAGCAAGGAAAACATTGGGTAGCACAGTAGTGACATCACCAAATCTCACTCCAAATCTCTCAGAGTAGCAGTGACTTAGATGACACTCATGCTACTGATATACAGTTGTAGCCAATGGCCCCCTTAAGGGTGGCTGGTTGTTGTGGTTCACCTGATCACACTGCCCTCAATCACACTTTTCTGCACATTCGGAGACACAAAACAGGCTGGTGCTTTTTGTTTTTTTACTAGGGGATTTGAACTTGGATCGGGTAAGGATGATTAGGGGATGCCCAAGAGTTGAACAGCTCTGTACATGGGACCACTATATACACCTCCATATATACACTCCTCCATCTTCCCCCAGCATTGACACTTGCTGCACACTATATACAGTCCTGTATATACACTTCACCTTCTTCACTCCAGCACAACACTTGCTGCACGTTTCTCTCCTGCACAATACTTTCTCAGCACAGGTGAGACCTGAAAGGATATTAGGCCTCCAAACATTTCCCTGGGCTTAGCTAGCACATGGTGAGGCCTGCTGTAGTTGAAGCAGGGCCTCCAGACCGCCCATTATAGGCAGAGGCTAATAGCCTCCATAGCGTAGAGGCTAATAGCCTCCATAGACTGTCTCTCACCCCGATCCGCCCCGGAATGCCTCTAACAGTATCCCAGGCTATGTTGCTCACCGACATCCTGCCACTTGCAGTTCCACACCGAAGATCTCTCCAAAGTAGCGCTCTCTCCTGCTCTCCTTTCTGCTCTGCCTTATGCCTGCCACCAAGATCTCAATCCTCCTGGCTGCACCCGAGCACTCTAGGCCTGGGATCATCCCCCCCAGACTAGGGGCTCCCCTGGGCCACTACTACATCTCCAGACTTCCACCCAAACTCTCAGATTTTGCTGACCCTGGGTATTTAAGGAGGCCTGCTCCCTGCCAATCCAGATTGGGGATTGGTCAGGTCTCCTTAGAACACCCCAGATGGCTACACCTCCCCCACCCCTCTTTCCAGAAAACACCAGGAGCCTCTAGAAAGAAGTGTGAAGTTTTGATGATACATCTGTGAATCACCCAGTCCTACCTGAGCCACTCCCAGCCCAGAATCCAAACAATCAGGCCTGGCTAAACATTTTGCCTCACAGTTATAAAGCTACAGAACCAGAGTATCAAGGCACAGCAATATGTCATAATGCACAATGCTATTTTTCAGAAGAAATTCAAGAAAAACACCCTTTTCAGTGTACTGCTTATCCACAATCAGCATTTCTAAATGGGCCCTATAATAAATAAAATCTTTCCTTTTTGCTTTCAGGTCCACTTTAAACAATACTTTATGTGGCTTGTTTATGTTATCCCAGCAGACGCTCAGTGGGGAAGTTATGTATGTATATTATGTAGCCAGGTGTCAGCTACTGCAAGATGAATCAAGAGGACATAATCCAACGACTACAGAGGAGGGGAATTCTTCTTTCTGGATCAGAGCAGAAGACCTTGGGACTTGTAGTCCTGTAGCCAACCATTGAACCATCACTGTATTTCAGAGCTCTTTCTAAACTACACACCTCAGAAAGCTGCTCAACTAAAGCATTGTGGCAGAGCCTATATATTTGACTGCTATTGGTGAGCTCGCTTTCTTGTCCCGGAGGGACTTCAGAGAGGGTGGTAGGAAGCTGCCATTCTGCATGCAGCCGCAGCAGGATTCAGTGACCTAGCCCGTGACAGGGACGCTCCTCTAGGATATTGGCCCTCCGATTGAATATCGATATTGAATTGTATTGAACTGTACTGTCTGCCCTCATATTGTAAAGTGCTGCACAAACTGTTGACGCTATATAAATCCTGTATAATAATAATAATATTTGCATTGCTGTGTCACAGATCGCCAGGGATCCAAAGCTGCTCACTGTCATCTAGCAATCCTCGCAGCTTTTCTCCATTCATCCGCTACAGCAGTCAGTATGCTGACAGCCCGCATCACTCTTTCTCAGCAGAGACCCAAGGACCTGCGCAGCTCATCCTGCACTGTTGGAGACTGCATCTGTACCAGGATTGGTGAGCAGGCAGTTGCCCATCCTTCTGTTACTTGCTTGTATAAAGACACTGCTAACAGACATAACCCAACAAATAGAGGAATATTTGTTATTACCTCTGTCTACAGGCCTGACATCACCATCATTTATCACTCTTCATCATTAAAGGGCCCTGACTTGCTAGAAGAAGACAACATTCTTAAACTTGGATTGACTCTACCCCAGATCATTGATAACTCATCATCTACGTAAAGGCACCCTACCCCTATGCTGAATACTTATCAAGAGGTATTTATTTGGTCCCATTACAGTGCACTGGTGGTCCAAAGGGTGCTCACAGGTTTCTGAGTCTCACCCCCTACAACCAGTGTTGCAGTGTCAACAGGTACCACTTATGCACATTGGTTATGTTCAGTCTGCAGATATCATTCATGTAGTGTTACCCATCTCTTATTATTGCTGTTAACCACTTCAGCCCTGGAAGGATTTCCCACTTTAGGACCAGAGCACTTTTTGCGATTCGGCACTGTGTCGCTTTAACTGACAATTGCGCGGTTGTGCGACGTTGTACCCAAACGAAATTTGCGTCTTTTTTTCCCCACAAAGCCGCTAGTCTTTACTGCGTCTCCCCTATTTTATGGTGGTTTTCTTTCGAGATAAACACCCCTTTTTTTCTGCGTTTAAAGCAAACCCATGTTGCAGCGTGTTGGCGCGTTAACAGTCAATTTCGCTGTGTCACGGCTTAGCGTTTTTCACGAGACCAGGATTTCACCCTTTAGGAAGGTCCCGACTTCACCAATTGTCGTTATTATTCTCTACCCATTGTGATGTACTTACTATAGACGTCTGACTTGTATTGGTTACACGTATTCACCATGGACAACTGTGACGTTGTGACCAACATCCCCCA
>BLSH010159704.1:418705-432733 GCA_018402905.1 Glandirana rugosa
GCTAATGTAAAGTACATATGATGATAGAATCATGTTCCTAATCATAAAGAAAGTCACCAATCTTCACAAATCACTTTACAATAGTGAGCGGAACCATGTATTGTTTTTTGGGCCTCTGTGGATCTAGAACCCCTGGTTTGTACCATATGCAGTCTAGTGGACTGGTAGTCAACCTGTTCTTCCCTGTCTGCTGTGCAACTTCAAGTCCCATCTTCCCATACTGCTGGTGTTTGACGTTATACACTCTGTATAGTTAGGCTACTTTCACACTGAATCGTTTTACAGATGCTATTTAGCTAAAAATAGCGTCTGTAAAGCGCCTCAAAAATCCCCCCAATCCACCCCAATGTGAAAGCCCTGAGTGCTTTCACACTGGGGCGGTGCACTTTCAGGACGTTATAAAAAGTCCTACAAGCAGCATCTTTGGGGCGGTGAGGGGAGCGGTAATATATCACTCCTCTACCGCCCCTGCCATTGAAATGAATGGCAAGCGCTTCCGAAGCAGCTGCACACCGCCTTGGTAGCGATGAGCGCTGGCACTTTTAACCCCGCATAGCGGAGCCCTATCGCTGGTAAAACTCTGCTAAAACTAGTGGGGTCTTACCGCGACCGCGGCTGCCGCTCAGTGTGAAAGTAGCCTTAGGGTTGCCACTTTTTCTTCAAGCCAAACCCGAATACTTTAACGGCGCACTGCATTTTTTTTTTTTTTTTTTTAGTATACACTATAGGATTGTAACAGCCCCTGGACACCTTTGGGTGCTCCAAAGAGAATAATATTGCACACATAGTGCCCTCTCACTCTCCTGTCAGGTCCTGTTCCAAGCCACATTCCTGCTGAATAATGTTGGACAGCCCGGGTTTGGAATCATGTGTCCGGGACTCAGTCCAACTAAAACCTGGACTGTCCAGGTGAGTCCCAAACAGGTAGAAACCCTATGTATAATAGGGTTGAGATATGACTTCAAAATGTAAAACAACCGGATGTGTATTGGTTTAGAATACAGGGTCATCTATCTAACTTGCATGTAATTCTTTTCAACTGCCAGCTCTTATCACTGCATGATATGAAATATCTTACATGGCTTCTATGGAATAGAATGAGTTAAATGAAGTTAGCAGCGATGCAGATTATGGTAAAATGAGAAAAAAAGAAATCAAAAGCCACCCTACACATACAATACAGTAAGTATTCTTTGTGACTCCATGTTCAGTTTACCCCTTTACAGAGCTGATGCTGTTTTGTGACTGTTGATGTTGATTAATCCGTGGACTGCTGACAGTCCCAGTTCTGACCCTGCTGTTTTCTTTGACAGATTAATACTACATATGCACTCTGTTCAAGCTGTACAAAGTAAAAAAGAGCAAACACCAACTCCACTATTATTGCATAGAAACTAATGCAGCACTAATCACCCTGAAGCAAATAAATGGCTAGGTATTATTTTGTTAATTACTATAATTACACCTCACTGTGTATATCACAATTCAGTCTCTGCTATGCAATGACAGTAGTATCTGACATAATTATTAGTTATTATTGTAGTTGCTGTGTACACTATATCACAGCGGTGATTCACAGGTACACACAACTGTTATGATTACCTATCACTATTAGTTGTTAGGCTGATTTCTCTCTAGGAAATCCATAAGGGTTTTCTATGCAATCGTTAACTGTTCGAGATTTGAAGCAATTTTTCGCTCTACTGCTCAGCTATTAAGATTTATTAGCTTTGTTTTGGCGTCAAAATTCCTATATTCATTATATACAGTACCCCTATGGCTTAGCTACAGATCGCTAAAGGAGAGCTATTTATAGCACAGTAGAACCTAACGCTGTAGCACTAGTTCAAACAAATCGCAAGACACTCAAGCGATTAACTTACTAGCTGCAAATCTCTGTTAATCACTGGTTTTAGCAATTTGTAGGTGCGATTAGTCTCTCCTACAAAATTGCCTGTCTGACTTCAGCCCAGTTAGGGGCTTGTTCACACATGAGGCCAGAGAACGGTAAATATAGTCCCCCTGACTGCCTTTCTTAGGACCGGTTAACACTGCAGCGACTTGCGTCACCCCAAGTCACATGACATCAGAAATCCTATTGAAATGAATGAGAGCCGTCATAATGTGCGCTACTGAAGCTGCTTTGACTTCAAAAAAGGTCCCTGTACTACTTCAAGGCGACTTCTATCCGACTTGTGCTCATAGAATTCAATGGAAGTCGCCTCCAAGTCGGATCCCCCATCTATATTGAAGCAACTTTACAGAAAAAAGAAAAGAATTTACACAGTGAATTCCCAGACAACCCCCTCCCTCCCTTCTCTGATTGGCCACAGGCAAAGTCGCCTGGCATAGTTGAGTTTTACGTTGCCTCGAAATTGCCTTGAAGTTGCCTGGCAAAGTCGCCCCTGAAGTTTCATCGTGTGAACCGACCTTTAAAGTGGTTGTAAAGACAAGGAGGGGCCCCATTACATGTCATTTCATATGCCATTTTTACATAATGTAATATCCTGATTGATGTGTAATCATGTATTTCATATGTTTACATATTCACTGAGGGGATAGGGGCTGTGCGCACATACTTGTCTGTGTTTTACAAAGTGGTTGTAAACCCTTACTTATACCCAGGGCCGATGCCAGGATTTTTGTGTACATACATAGGCTAAGGTACATTTTGGTGCCCCCCTCACCATCCTTCCATCATCCTGACCCCAGACAGCAGCTCTGCCAGGAGGATGGGACTCAGCACCTGTCTGAATGAGTCCTTTCAACAGAATCCAAAGAGTTCCCGTTTATACTGTAATGGGGAACTTTGATGAAAAGGGGCTCTGGGCACCCCGATTTAAGGGGAACACTGGCAACTCTGATGTAAGGGGGCTCTGGTGACAAAGCTCCTCTTATATCAGAGTTTCTCTTTACACCAGAGTTTGCAGAGGTACTGTATATCAGTGTCCCGAATACATCAACACCAAAATATTTCCCTATATAAAAAATAGGCGCGCTGTTCCTTTAAATAATTTTCAATGCTATCAAAGTGCGTTAAAATTTGCAAAATTGCTTTTTATAAGTATGGACCACAATAAAGTGCAATGTGATATCAAGAATAATTAATACATGTACATTCCAAAGTACTAGTGCAATAAATAATATGCATAAAACATATATTTTATATAAAAAGTCCAATAAAATTGTGCCATGATAAACTTGTGCAGATACACTGCAAGCTGTTTGCACCGACTTCAGTTTACCATCACCAAGACAGAGCACATACCATCTGCTTACCAAAAAGTTTGGCTTCATAAACTTATGAGGTCATGTGTGCTTGTCAGCTGCCAGATATTTGCAGTCACTTCACTCAAAAAGCAACAGAGCAGGTATAATGGCTTTCTCCCAAAAGTGGCCTTTTGCCACTCTATCCAGTCCAGTACTAGCCACAGGAAACCTTGTATATGCAAAGAATAAAGCACTCTATAGTTCATTAGCAGGAGATACTGTGCTGGCGGCACTAGCATAAGCATTTCACACCCCCCCTCTCCTGTCGCCCTCAGGAGGCCACCTGGGCTGCCTTATGCTGGCGCCGGCCCTGCTTATACCAGCTGAAGTGACAAGACTCGGGTGATATACAAAGATTAAATAAATCCTCCTGCATAAGTTGTACCTGTTTCTCTGCAAGGCTTTCTCCTCTACAGCTGTTCAAAGTACCAAGTGTACACAGCATTTCTGAGCACCAGAATGCAGGGGGCAGGGATCTAACATCACACACAGCACAGCATAGAGCTGGAGCTAAGTGTAATCTGAGACCTGAGTAGAGGGAATGGACACACACCCTTCTACACAGTCTCATAGAAAAACCTACACAGCTGAAGCTGTCAGTCACCTGCTGTGTGCTGGAGGGAGGGGGGCATCTCCTGGGGTTGTCTGGTATCGCATAGGCTGTCAGAAGTCACTCATACAGACAGCAGAGAAGTGAGAGAGCAGACAGAAATCTCACTAAAGCCAGCCATGGACGGGTCAAATCTCGGCCAATTCAGCAGGGGCCGGCCGAGATTTGATTGAGTTGATATATCGATCAATTTGGGTACAACCAGCATGTCAAATTTATAGCCGCTAGCATTAATTACTGTGTTCTCCTGCCAGGGACGCTCCCACGTCAATAGCTCCACGGGAGGGATTCTCCAACCAGAACTCACTGTGCTGATGGGGGAATCAAACAATTTTATTTCCTACAACCACAAAAATTGTATCATCTATGACTTGCCTAAGTGCTTTGCACACATTGTGGGCTGTGCGTTGTTCAAATTTGATTTCAGATATTTATAACCACTTTAAGCTGCAAAGGCAGCTGGAAAAGGTTTTACATATGCTGCGGCAAAAATTACCCCCTGTAGTGTTTGGCGGGCAGTACCACTGTTGATTGCAACCCATTTAAGTGAATGTGGCTATTAGTTAGTGCTGTATATTTACAGTACGTTTTTGCACCACATAGAAGCCACCTGTTTGCAGTTATATTGTTCATAGACATTATTGCCCTTTCATACTGATGCGCTTTTGGTGCGTTCCAATAGGCTAACAATGTAAGGTGCCTTATTGGTGCGCTTTGAAAAAACTGCACCAAAGATGGAGCATGTAGGACTTTTCAAAGAGCAGCACGCCTGCAGTGTGAACAGTTACAAAGGGTTTAATGAGAAAGAGTTTTCATGTGCTTTTATCGCCCTGGAAAATCACAGCAAAAGCGCACCAGTGTGAAAGGGGCCTAAGTCGGATGTGCAAGTCTGATCTCCCTGCCTAAGATGTCTGTAAACTCAACTTTATGCACAAATATAAATGTCCAAGTTGCCCCAGAGGTCATGTTTGTGATTTAACCACTTCAGCCCCGGAAGGATTTCCCAGGCAACAGGCTTCAAAAAGGGAAATGGACTGGACAAGCCTCACCCCAGTGCCCTTGCAATGGGTAAGTCTCTTCCACTGGGCACAGGTTGACAGGCTGGCTTGTCCTGCAATTCAGGAGGATCTGTGCACTCCGCTACTCCACCACTCCACCAGTAGGCTCTGGAGTGTACCTACATTGGCTGTAGCTACAACAGTCCCTTTAACCACTTAAGGACCTGAAGGATTGCCCACATTAGGACCAGAGCACTTTTTTGCGATTCAGCACTGATTCGCTTTAACTGACAATTGCACGGTCGTGCGACGTTGTACCCAAACAAAATATGCATCCTTTTTTTCCCACAAATAGAGCTTTCTTTTGGCGGTATTTGATCACCTCTGCGTCATTTCTGATCACCGCTATAAACAAAAGAAGAGCGACAATTTTGCAAAAAAAGAACAAATATTTCTTTCTTTTTGCTATAATACATATCCTTAAAAAAATATAAAAAAAACACATTTTTTAATCGATTTTGGCTGATTTATATTCTTCCTCATATTTTTGGTAAAAAAAAATTCCAATCGGTGTACATTGATTTGTTTGCGCAAAAGTTGTCACTTTTACGAATGATGAGAATTAATTTATGGGGTTTTTACTTTTTTTTAAAATGTTTTACTAGTAATGGCGGCCATCTGCGATTTTTATCGGGACTGTGATATTGCAGCGAACATGTCGGACCATTTTGGGACCATTGGCATTTAGACAGCGATCGGTGCTATGAGAATGCACTGATTACTGTATAAATGTCACTGGCAGGGAAGGGGTTAACCTGCAGGGGGTGCTCTAAGGGGTTAACTGTGTTCCCTGTGTGGGTTCTAACTGTATGGGGGCTGGGCTGGCTGGGGGAGGGGAGTGATTGTGGCTCCCATATACAGGGAGTCTGTGATCACATTCCTTTCCCCTGTCAGAACGGAGATCCGTGTTTACATACAAGGACCTCCGTTCTCTCACTGCGGGGGAGCAATCGCGGGTAACCGGCGGACATTGGGTCCGCCCTACCTGCTCCCTGGCTCCCCCGGAACACAGTGAGTGCGTGCTTCCGGCGGTGCACGCTCACAATCCACGATCTCGCGGCCGCCGTCGGGCGACAGCTTTTCGCAATATTGAACCACTGTGCTGCCATCAATCCATGGCGGTCGGCAAGTGGTTAAATATGCGGGTAACACATTGGCTTTGTGGTTAGTGCTACCGCCTTGCAGCACTGGGGACCTTGGTTTGTATCCCAACCAGCACACTACCTGCATGGAGTTTGCATTTCTTTTTGTGCTTGCATGGGTTTCCTCCCACACTCCAACCACATGCTGGTAGGTAAATTGTATGTGTATATGAGATAGGGACCTTAGATTGTAAGCTGCTTAAAGACAGGAACTGATATGAATGTACAGTATGCAAACTACTGCATAAATCCATAGCTCCCAACTGTCCCTGATTTCGAGGGACTGCCCGTCATTTGGTACAAAGTCCCTCTGTCCCTCTTTCCTCATTTGTCACTCATTTTGGTCTGATCTATATAGTTGTAAAAAAAGCACTTTTTATCTTTCAAAAAGTGTTTCCCAATGTTAAACCTTTCAACGTTAAAGCCAGTATAACGGAATAGTAGTGGTAAAAAAAAAATCACTTCTGGGTTTAACTAAATATTTTTTGGGATAATGCCCCTTTAAGGGGGCGTGGTAGGGTGTGTGTCCTATGCCTACATTTACTACGTTTGCGATTCGGTGCCACCCTTACCATCTCAAAAAGTTGTGAGATATGTAAATGTTCAGTGCTATATGATAATACCTGTCACAAATACATCTAAATCAGGAAGGTGGGAGGTCTATAGGGATACCTCCAGGTATCTGCACAACAGGAAACAACACATCTCTCAAGCAATGGTATCTGCAGGTGTCCATAGACATATGATATGTGCCAGATCAGGCTACAATCATCTCATTTCAATGGTTACCTAAGATAACTAATACAGGGCTTATTATTAAATGATTAAAATATACTTCACTGTGTTTGTTGTGTATTGTTTGCAAAACCTTTAACAGCACATTTAAAACCTAAATAGATGTCATTTAGTTTGCTAAAGCACTGTGTATAAACACAATCTTTTTCACGTAAAATACTGTTTTCGCATCTTTTTTGACCTATATTGCATCTCAGTGCTGCTGATCTCTTTCAGCCTCTTTCAGATACTTCCTGTCTACATGCTCCAGCATAGACTGCACATTATTGCTCTACAGTGGCTTCTTGATGGTGACAATGGCAGACAGTGCCTGTACAGTTCACTGTAGCACAAAACAGCCCATAGCGACACAGTAGTAATACAGATGTGAAATAAACTATTACTATTAGACCCCTTTCACACTGAGGCAGTTTTCAGGCATTTTAGTGCTAGAAATAGCGCCTGTAAAGCGCCTGAAAACTGCCTCCCATGCCACCCTAGTGTGAAAGCTTGAGTGCTTTCGCACTGGGCGGTGCTTTTGCGGGATGGGAAAAAAAGTCCTGCAAGCAGCATCTTTGGGCAGTTTGGGAGCGCTGTGTACAGCGCTCCCAACCCGCCCCTGCCATTTGGAAGGAATGGGCAGTGCTTCTGAAGCGCCTGAAAAATGCTTAGGAACCGCTGCAACACATGCGTTTTTAATCCCTTCTTAACCCCTTCTTGCGAGTTAAAAGCGCCCCGCTAGTGGCCGTAAAGCGCCACTTAAACAGCAGTAAAGCACTGCTAAAACAAGTGGCACTTTAGCGCTAGCGGACACCGCGGCCCCAGTGTGAAAGTGGTCTTATTATTGGACTAGCTGCCATGTATTTGATATTATGCAGTAGCTTGAGTAACACAACAGTAATACAATGGTGTAGGGAATTATTCCAGCTATTATCTGTATTACTTTTAGCGTCATAATAATACAATGGTACAGGGAGTTGGCTGTAAGATACTATAAATGTGATAAAATTGTTAAAGTGAAGCCACGACTTATCTGGAATGTAACACTTGTGTGCCATGGGAAGGTCAGTATGTGGCAGTTATGTACAGTATGCTCTGTAGAAAGGACCGTACAAAGTATATTTGGGCATTGAATAAATACAATATATTATTAAAAATGCTCTTTCTGTATAAAGGCTGATGTCAATATCTTTGCATGGAAAATTGGCTAATGGCCATTCTTAGCTTTCAAAATAACAGGCTAAATCCACCGAATGGGCGGGACAGTTCTGTAGTGGATAGCACTGGTTCGAATCCCAACCACGACACTACCCGCCTGGAGTTTGCATGTTCTCCCTGTGTCTCCGTGGGTTTCCTCCGGGTACTCCGGTTTCCTCCCGCACTCCAAAGACATGCTGGTAGGTAAATTAGATCCTGTCTAAATTGGCATTAGTATATGTATGAATGTGAGTTAGGGACCTTAGATTGTAAGCTCCTTGAGGGTAAGGACTGATGTGAATGTACAATATATATGTAAAGTGCTGCGTAAATTGACAGCGCTATATAAGTACCTGAAATAAATAAAATAAAAATAAAATATTGATTGTAGTTCTACTCCCATAGGAGCCACTGATTAGGATGGGTCCTCTGTTCTTTGCCTTAACCTTTTCCAAAAAAACTTACCTCCTCTGACACACCAGGTTGAGTGTACAAACATACAAAATCACAGGAAATCACTGAATGTAATACTTCATATCCAGTAGTAGCGCTATATCAAAGAAAACAGGCACCAAACCAGGAAGTAAAGGCAAACTTAATATATTGTCACCCAATATGGTTGGGAACTAGGCAAGCATAAAATGGATTAAGAATGGTAACAATGCAATTTAGCATATAAAGCTAAGGGTAAAACAATCTTAACGCCTAAGCACAATTTTGCAACTTTGACATACTGTATGTTGGTAAAACCATACATATCATCACAACTACTTTGTGCATTCAGGTGGATTATACCTTGTTTTTTTTTCAGGACAAATTGGGGTTTCATTTGGTGGTAAATGGTAATTGATATCTCCTGCTTTTTTTTTTTAATTATCAAAGGAGAACTTGCTAAAAATAGTCGAAAAAATAATTTCTTTTAAATTTAGCTGTATATTTCTTGCTACTACCATAACCTTCCACCAAGGAACAACTTAAAGCAAATTCTCCTGCCCCTGATGATCACAGGGATACCGCATGTGTATGTTCGTTGTTGTTTGTACCCGTAGTACAGCCCAGAAACAATAGTGCGCATTTTGCTTTTTTTTTTTAATATCCTACCTAAACCACACTGAAAGGGACACTGACTGACACAAATACTATATATATATATTTTTTTTTTTTTAAATCCTGTACACAAAAAAATACTGACCCTAACTTTTGACCCAAACCCTAACCCTGGCACTGACCTAGATCAAACCTTGATCTATGTATTTTTTTGCAATTTTGTATTTTATATATTTTTTTTACTATTAATATTATTATTTATTTTATTTTTCTACACACACATTTTTGTTTTTCTCTGCAAGGAAAGAGAGAGATATGATGTATCTCTCTCCTACGTTCACAGAGAGAGAAAACATGGGGGTGGGCTTCACAGTGACTGATCACAGCAATCAGGTGACCCGGAATCGGGAGTTCCGGATCCCAATTGTTGGGGTCTGGAGCTCTGTGCTGGGAGCGTGCCGTGCGGTGGATGGTGCAGCATAAATGTAGAGAGAGAGAAATATAAAGGGTATGTTTCCATTTCAATATTTCTGTAGCCCATCACCTGGCTTCATGATATTTCCGCTTCACATGGTTTGTGCGGACACCATGCCAGGTTTTTATATCTTTTAGGGGAAGGTAAGATTTCCTCACCAGCATTCTCAGCTAAACCTAGCTACAGCAGCCAATGCAAAGGCAAATGATGTGTTACTCTCAACCCATTAATTTTTTTCTCTTGTAACATAATCTAATTGGAGAGTTTATATGTTAGAGAGAGATACTTTCATTAAGGCCTTGAGGCAAATCTTTGAGACACTGGTGGGAAATCCTCCCACTACAGTTTAGAAATATAGGAAGCAAGGAAGTGAATGCTAACAGGGTCCCAGCTTATAGGAAATCTGTTAGCAAACAGTAGGGATGAGCCGAACGCCCCCGGTTCGGTTCGCACCAGAACATGCGAACAGACAAAAAGTTTGGGCGAACATTCGAACACCATTAAAGTCTATGGGACCCGAACATGAAAAATCAAAAGTGCTCATTTTAAAGGCTTATATGCAATGTTATTGCCCTAAAAAGTGTATGGGGACCCGGTTCCTGCCCTAGGGGACATGTATCAATGAAAAATAACATTTTTAAATCAATCATTTTCTCAGGAGCAGTGATTTTAATAATGCTTAAAGTGAAAAAAAATGAAAAATTCCTTTAAATATTGTGCCTGGGTGTGTCCTTAGTTTGTGTGTAAAAGGGCGCATCTCTGTGAGGTGTAGAACATAGCCAGAGCAAAATGACATTTCCATAGGAAAAATTGTCATTTAAAATCGCGGCTTTAATGTATTGCTGGTTCCTGGCAATATACAAGAAAATCGCTGAAAAAAAGTGCGTGGGGTTCCCCCAGTCCAAACCAGGCTCTTATGGTCTGGTTTGGATACTTGATGTGGGGTGCCCCCTAAAATCCAAACCAGAACCTTATCCAAGCATGCAGCCCTGGTCGGTTAGAATGGGGGGGGGCGAGTGCCCCCCTCTTGAAACGTACCAGGCTACATGCCCCCCCCCCCCACCTCAAAGCACCTTGTCCCCATGTTGATGGGGACAAGAGCCTCTTCGACACAAGCCTGGCTGGTGCTTGTGGGGGTCTGCGGGTGGGAGGGGCTTATTGGAATCTGCAAGCCCC
This sequence comes from Glandirana rugosa, assembly GCA_018402905.1. Lineage (NCBI taxonomy): Eukaryota > Metazoa > Chordata > Amphibia > Anura > Ranidae > Glandirana > Glandirana rugosa. The sequence goes on from BLSH010159704.1 coordinate 429,455, forward strand.
CTTTAATAAGGGGGCCCCCAGATCCCGCCCCCTCCATGTGAATAGGTATGGGGTACATTCTCTCTTCCTCCACCTTCTCCTGGCCCAGTCCTTCTTCTGGTCTTTTGCTTCTTCTTTTAGTCTTCTTGCTTCCTCTCCTCGTCTTCAGACTTCATCTTCTTCTTCTTTCACCTCCGCCGCTCTCCCCGCTGCTGCAGCCCGGCCCCTGCGCATCTCCCAGAATGGGCGGTCTTCACAATGACAGTTCTTTTATAAGAAGGGGTGGGGCCACCCGATGACGTAAATGGATGACCAGCCCCCTCTGACAGGCACGGGCAGCAATTCTAATCCATCACCACTTTATCCAAAACTAAAAATGCCTTTAGTTATACTTTAAGCAAATGGTTTTATGCAGTGGGAATTGTTTCTTCTTTCTGTGGTTTATACAAAATTGAGGGAAACTTTTGAATAATTGTGGAAAAAGGAGCCGACTTTGCGTTGTTTATGAAATATAAAAGCTCAATTGATCTGCTAAGTGGTCAAGTGGATTATAATGCATGGATGGACTTTGCTAGATATGGAGAGGCACTGTCATTTTTAATATTGTGGCACTTTAATTTGGAGCATTTTTTCTTACCTATTTATTTTACTTACAAATTTTCTGATGCAGAGAGCACATATGGATATGAAATGCGTGCCTTAATATTTACTCATTCATATAATTTGTTTTTGTTGGAGCGACTAGCGCTGTACATTGTTGTAGTTTATTATACTTAGGTAATCGCCTCTGGCTTTTCTAACTATAAAACACATCTGGTTAGACTAGAATCACTTTGAAATTTGATGTTACTTCTGCGCTCTCATTTCTGATTCTATATGACAGAGGCAATTAGTAAAACAGCGCTAAAGTGTGTTCAGCTGTTTCTGCTGTTTACAAAGATTACAGATTATTGAATTGTTCCCTTTCATGTGAGATTAGTAAACAAGTTTTGCAACCAAGTCAAGAAATGGAAGCAGTAATGGATCAAATGCTATTGGTGGTATTTTAATTCGTATAATTATAGATTTGTAGCAGCAGCGTACAGATTAAAGGATTACTGTACTTTGGTTAATGTTAAAAGTTCAAAAATATATATTTTCCTATGTATAAATTGTTTAAATGTTATGGCTGCTAAAGTTGTCACACAAGCCTACGTTTAGTCTACAGGGAGGGCAGCAGGCTGTACGAGAGGATTATTATCATTCACACATTTCTAGCATTATCCCAAATCCCAAAAGGAGTCCTGAGACCCGCTCACACCTGTCCGCCCTGGTGCGTTGCAATCACAGACATGCATTATGTCATTTGCATGAGTTGTCCTTTAATTTAAACACAAAATGCATACGTGTAATACATTAACTTTTGGCCTCACAAAATTGAAACTCTGTAAACATAAATATGTTTAATGATGTATTATTAAATACATTAATTTGATTCTATATCTGCCTTGAATTCAGCTTTAAACACTGACAGTCAATTTATTTTTTATTTGTGTTATTAAAGGGGAGTTGAGCAGTCAGCATACCATGTAGCGTGGCCATTTTCTTTACAAGAATCTTCCCAGAAGAATATATGCGCAGTTAATGTACAGTGGCGGCTGGTGAAGTTTTAGGATGGGGGGGGGTGGGGCGCCAGGCCCCACCCTTCCTTTTTGACCCTCCTACTTCTCAGAAACCCCACCCCTTATATAATCCACCCACTCCGTCCCCTGTATTCCACATATTGTGTCAGGAGTACACAGCTCAACATCACAGGATATGGTATAGAGCTCAGCATCACAGGTGGGGTATATTGCAGCCAGTAACACAGTATGCAGCCAGTACACAGGTATTGCAGCCAGCCAGTACACAGGTATTGTCAGTACACAGGTATTGTAGCCAGCCAGTACACAGGTATTATCAGTACACAGGTATTGCAGCCAGCCAGTACACAGGTATTGTAGCCAGCCAGTACACAGGTATTGTAGCCAGCCAGTACACAGGTATTGCCAGTACACAGGTATTGCCGCCAGTCAGTACACAGGTATTGCCAGTACACAGGTATTGCCGCCAGCCAGTACACAGGTATTGCCAGTACACAGGTATTGCTGCCAGCCAGCCAGTACACAGGTATTGCCAGTACACAGGTATTGCCGCCAGCCAGTACACAGGTATTGCTGCCAGCCAGTACACAGGTATTGCTAGTACACAGGTATTGTCAGTACACAGGTATTGCCAACAGCCAGTACACAGGTATTGTCAGTACACAGTTATTGCCACCAGCCAGTACACAGGTATTGTCAGTACACAGGTATTGCTGCCAGCCAGTACACCGGTATTGCCACCAGCCAGTACACAGGTATTTTCAGTAGACAGGTTGCAGAGCCCAGCAGCACAGCAGTACTTACCTCAGAGGGACTCGTCAGTCTGCTCTCTCTCCCTTGGTCAGCAGGATCACAAGCGTGCGTGCGTGCAGTCCAAGCACCAGCATGTCTGCCAGTCCCACGCCCTGCCCCACTCCTAACCAATCAGTCACTGTCTGGAGGACAGTGACTGAGGCCAGAGCCAATCATTGTATAGATGTGTGCCTGGCTGGCGCACACCTATACACTTTAATGGCTGACCAATGGGCTTTGGGAATTGCTGTCAGCTGACAGCAAATCTCCCAAAAAAAGCCAGCCAGCCATATACCGGTGCACTCTATTATTTTATTTTTTTTTACAAGGATCAGCGGGGGGAGGGCGGCACACTAACGCCCTCTATGGAGGAGCCACTGCTGTTAATGTATTTAATGCATGCAATTTACTTATGCAAGCCTCCCTTGTGTAGGCATCCAAAAACCCTACTACTGGGCGCTGCCATCTTGGAAGTGTTGTCAGCGAGTTGAGCCCTGAACTATACTCATTTTTCATATCATAAGACCCATGCTCACCTGCACAAATAGCCAGAGCTGGTCACCATTAGGGATGACCTCTAGGGTTGCCACCTTTTCTTCTAGCCAAACCAAACACTTTAGCGGTGCATGGCATTTTCTTTTTTTTTGTAGTATACACTATGCATATTTTTTGTGATGAAATAAAATGTCTAATCATATTGAGTTAATCCCAACTTTCCAAATAATTGCTGTAGAAAGACACTATTTGGGCTTTGAAAGACTGTCTGTATACAGGGATCAGTGTCGGGGGGGGGGGGGGGGGGGGGGGGGGGGGGGGGGGGGGGGGGGGGGGGGGGGGGGGGGGGGGGGGGGGGGGGGGGGGGGGGGGGGGGGGGGGGGGGGGGGGG
>BLSH010159704.1:454991-465227 GCA_018402905.1 Glandirana rugosa
GGTTGTCTCACACCCCCCACACACCTCCCTGTCCTCCATGTTTTTCGACATGATTTGAACAAACGTCCTACAGTAATTAACACGAGGGCAACTCTTATACATGATTAGGCTTGGGCCGGAATTTTTTCCCCGCCATACCGACATTTGAAGTACCATTCCGATCCCAGCTCTACTCTTACACTACTCTATTTTGCACTGCAGAACTAGGAAGAGTTGTAAGTGTTATTAGTAGAGAAACTGCATTTAAATACACGAATACATTCTACATTAAGCCCCTGACGAAAGGCTTGAACCTGAAACGCGTCGGGCTCTTCTGCTTTTGCATAGGACTGTGGAATGGTGTATAGTTTACATTTACTTGATTGTTGGTGTGTGCCAGTAAGGCTGGAATTGTCTTAGGATTTTTTAACAGGTTGATAAACGATATACATATAAAAATTCTCTTGTGAAAGTCTGTAACTTCATCTTTTAATTCAATTTATATGCAATAAATGTAAATTTTACAAGAATATGCTGTAGCAATTAATTTCTGCTGCACCACTTCTAAAGTCCCACCAACAGGGGTCTTGTTCTTTTCATATAGAATTGGGATTGGTGGTGGTGTCAGAGTGGCATTGCCTGTTTGGTAGATCTTTACACTAAAGACATGCTGGTAGGTATATTAGATCCTGTCTAAATAGGCCCTAGTACTGTATATGTATGAATGTGAGTTAGGGACCTTAGATTGTAAGCTCCTTGAGGGTAGGGACCGATGTGAATGTACAATATATATGTAAAGCACTGCGTAAATTGACAGCGCTATATAAGTACCTGAAATAAATAAAATTAAAAAAAATCATAAGAAAATATTCACTGAGAATGAGCTAGTGAACCACATAGACTCTTCTTCAGTCCTTCATTTGAATTGATCAAGTACCATCAGTGGCCCTCATTGGATCAAAGATGGGCAGATGTCCTCCCATCATTCCCATTGAGATATCTGCCCATGTATGACCAGCCTGCACAATCTAACATTCCATTTGTAGTGGTGTGCAGGGGCTGGAGAAATTTATATATCCCCTAGCAGGGACAAAGGCAATGGTAAAAACCCAACATAGTTCCTAACTTTTTCTTAGCTTTGTAAAAGAATAAGTTGCAGGTGAAGTTCTGCTTTAACTACAGTGACACTGTATGAACTAGATTACAAAATGAGAATGGGGACTTGCAGTAAAAAGCAAAGGAAGACACCTAGGAGTCTAGTAAAGAAAACAAAAAGGATGCACATCACAAAAGTGTTCACAATAGTTATAATTGTAAATCATTAATTATGTGCAGCCATATACATGCATCTGACCTAAAAGCCATCCCACGATACCAAACTACAGTACAAAAAATGTATCTATCATGGGCTATATGTAAATAATGCAGTACATCAGATCAGCTGGGAGGCTTAAGATCCATATAAAGATTATGCCAGGATGACACCCGGTACAGATGAGGGGTGAAGGCAACGTTTAAGGGTACAAAGATGCTTGAGGTGAACGTAGCCGTATTAGTGCAATCGTGCCAGAAAAAATTGAGTACTGTCTTTTTTATTTGCACTAACATACAATCTTTCAGGACAAGCTTTCGGGGTATCTCCCCTTCTTCAAGGTCCAAGCAGTACTGATTAAAAACAATTCTAGCCAAATGTTAAAAAAAGAAGAGAGAAAAAAAAGAAGGGAAAAAAAACTCTGAGGGAAAGGAGAAAGAGGAAAAACAAACAAATACAAATCAATGTATAAGGCAATGGTAATGAAACTAGCTGCAGAGATAGTGAGATAAGACAGGTAGGGTTATAGACCTAAACACTACCGTATACATCAGGGATGACAAGCTTTACACTTCGATATACAGAAAACCGACTTCCCAATGCAACTATCTCCATAGTTCCAGTTTTCACCCCCAACACACTAAACGGGCCATCATACACAGCCAGGCCATCAGATACCACCGAATATGTTCAGACCCAGAGAACAGAGATAAACATCTCAGAACACTGGCAGACTCCTTCCATAAGAGAGGGTACAAAGACAAAACCATAAACAGCAGCATAAACACAGCCTTGAAAGCCCGAAGAGAAAATCTCCTCCAATACAAAGAGAAAAAAACAAATAACCGTGTCCCTCTAGTCACTTCATACAACCCAGCACTAGAAGGGATAAAAAAGATAATCAAAGATTTACAACCCATTGTAACAGAAGATGATACTCTGAAAGAAATATTCCAACAACCCCCAATATTGGCTTTCAGGCAACCACCCAATTCTCAGACTAATCAGCAGGAAACTTCACTCTGATTATGAAGTCACCAATAATGGAAGCAAACCCTGCAATGAAAAACGTTGCAAACTGTGCAACCAGATCAATCTATCCAAAAGTGTCACACACACAAATGGGACCTTCATTATTATGGGATCATACAGCTGTACCTCTAGTAATGTGGTATACCTCATTCAATGCAATAGGTGCAAAAAAGGATCTTATGTTGGGGAAACAGGACAGAAAATGCAAACAATGATGAATTTACACAGACATTCCATCAAGAATCATAAAGAAGATGATTTCTGCACACTGGTGGGACATCATTTTTCACAACCGGACCACACTATTGAAAACATTAATGTTTTAATTCGTAAAGGGAATTTCAGAAACACGCAGGAAAGGAAAACGTTTGAACTAAAGCCTCGTACACACGGGACGACGATCGTACGTAAGATCGTCTCAAATCGTATGTTGGATAATGTAACTTGCATACTGACTGCACTACACGATCGTACGACCACAGAAAGAACGTTCAGGTGCATGTAATTAGCATCCGGATGTTCCTGACTTCTGAGCATGCGTGTTTTGCACAATACAACTTGTTGTACCAACTGCTCTGTACACACGACACAACGGTCGTATGACCGCTTGTTGGTACGACCAAGTTTTCTAGTCTGCTCATACAACTCCCCTTGTACAACCGTCGTATATGTCGGCTGTTCTAATCGCGCATACGAACGATCGATTTTGCATACAATAGTCGTTCATACGACCTGTTGTATACGATCGTCATCCCGTGTGTATGAGGCTTTAGAATGATTCTTCTTTTTGACACAAAAAATAACGGCTTAAACTTAGATATAGGTTTTCTCACTCATTATTCTAAAGTTTTACGACCCCCTCTGTAACTGTCCAGTCTATAACTCTGCCTGTCTTATCTCACTATCTCTGCAGCTAGTTTCATTACCATTGCCTTATACATTGATTTGTATTTGTTTATTTTTCCTCTTTCTCCTTTCCTTCAGAGGTTTTTTTCTTCTTTTTTTTTCTCTCTTCTTTTTTTTAACATTTGGCTAAACCTTTATAATCAGTACTGCTTGGACCTTGAAGAAGGGGAGATACCCTGAAAGCTTGTCCTGAAAAATTTTATGTTAGTGCAAATAAAAAATGTATCACGGACAGTACTCAATTTTTTCTAGGGTAAAAAGAGAAAGAGGTTGTGCTCTAAAACGTTGTCTTCTGCCTCAATCTGTACCGGGTGTCCTTTTTTTTTTTTTTTATGCCCTGACATGATCTTTATGTTGCTCTGATGCCTCCCAGCTGAAAGGATGTATTGCATTATTTACTTATAGCCCATGTTAGATACATTTTGTCCAATGTAGCTTGGTACCTTGGGATGGCTTTTTTGGGCAGATGCTTTTATGTATCTTGATGTACATTATTGATGATTTACAAACATAACTATGGAAATGGTATTGTGATGTGCTATCTTTATAATTTTTGTTTACTTGATTTTTTGAAGACTGCTGAGAAAGCCTCTGTATTTAGCTTTAATACTCCTTCTCTTATATGGTTTACAAAGAGTTGTTTGCTTTATTTAGAGTATGCAGACTCTTCTTATTATTACTTACGGACTCCAGAGTCCCACTGTGAATTAACTGAACCCCACTCCAGAGAGCCTTCATAATGATTTCTAAAGATGCTTAAAATTTAAAGTTCAGTGAAAATTACAGTATTTATGAAAATGTTTGTGAAAAAAAAATATAGCCTTTGCTCTGATTACTACAATCTATTGTCTCTGGCAGTAAAGGGGATCACTTTTTTTTTTTTTTTTTGCAATTGTTGATTGGCCTGCTTTATCTTAACCTCAGACCCCTAAACTCCCTCTGTAGAGACCATGTGACCAGTTTGGCGACTGGTTCAAATTCCTAAAAATACCAATATCCTGCACAATATTTAAAAAAAAAAACAACTTTATTTACAGTGTATATCTATACAGTATCTCACAAAAGTGAGTACACCCCTCACATTTTTGTAAATATTTTATTATATCTTTTCATATGACAGCACTGAAGAAATTACACTTTGCTACAATGTAAAGCAGTGAGTCTACAGCTTGTATAACAGTGTAAATTTTCTGTCCCCTCAAAATAACTCAGTACACAGCCATTAATGTCTAAACAGCTGGCAACAAAAGTGAGTACACCCCTAAGTGAAATTGTCCAAATTAGGCCCAATTAGCCATTTTCCCTGTGACTCATTAGTGTTACAAGGTCTAAGGTGTGAATGGGGAGCAGGTGTGTTAAATTTGGTGTTATCGCTCTCGCTCTTTCATACTGGTCACTGGAAGCTCAACATGGCTACAAAAAGATAGCCTAGGCTATTAGAAGATTGCCAAGACCCTTAAACTGAGCTGCAACATGGTGGCCAAGACCATACGGCTGTTTAACAGAACAGGTTCCACTCAGAACAGGCCTCACCATGGTTGACTAAAGAAGTTGAGTGCATATGCTTAGCGTCAAATCCAGATGTTGTCTTTGGGAAATAGACGTATGAGTGCTGCCAGCATTGCTGCAGAGGTTGAAGGGGTGGGGGGTCAGCATGCCAGTGCTCAAACCATATGCCGCACACTGCATCAAATTGGTCTGCATGGCTGTCGTCCCAGAAGGAAGCCTCTTCTAAAGATGATGCACAAGAAAGCCTGCAAACAGTTTGCTGAAGACAAACAGACTAAGGACATGGATTACTGAAGCCATGTCCTGTGGTCTGATGAGACCAAGATAACTTTATTTGGTTCAGATGTTGTCAAGCGTGTGTGGCAGCAATCAGGTGAGGAGTAGAAAGACAAGTGTGACTTGCCTACATTCAAGCATGGTGGTTGGAGTGTCGTGGTCTGGGGCTGCATGAGTGCTGCTGGCACTGTGGAGCTACAGTTCATTGAGGAAAACATGAATGCCAACATGTACTGTGATATACTGAAGAAGAACATGATCTCCTCCGGAGACTGGTATTCCAACATAACGACCCCAAACACACCTCCAAGATGACCACTGCCTTGCTAAAGAAGCTGAGGGTAAAGGTGATGGACTGGCCAAGCATGTCTCCAGACCTAAACCCTATTGAGCATCTGTGGGGCATCCTCAAATGGAAGATGGAGGAGTGCAAAGTATCTAACATCCACCAGCTCTGTGATGTCATCATGGAGGAGTGGAAGAGGACTCCAGTGGCACCTGTGAAGCTCTGGTGAACTCCATGCCCAAGAGGGTTAAGGCAGTGCTAGAAAATAATGGTGGCCACACAAAATATTGACAATTTGGGCCCAATTTGGACATTTTCACTTAGGGGTGTACTCACTTTTGTTGCCAGCGGTTTAGATCTTAATGGCTGTGAGTTGAGTTATTATGAGGGGACAGCAAATTTACACTGTTATACAAGCTGTACATTCACTACTACACTGTAGCAAAGTGTAATTTCTTCAGTATTGTCACATGAAAAGATATAATAAAATATTTACAAAAATGTGAGGGGTGTACTTTTGTGAGATACTGTGTATATGTATATATATATATATATATATATATATATATATTGTGGGGGTTGAGTTCAAGGGGGGGGGTTCACCTTCCCTGGGAGAAAAGGCAGTCCAAACGGCAGGTTTCTTAAAAGCTGACTTGTAGCCAGTTTTATTTTAAAAGGTTGCATAAAAATAAAACAAAATAGAAAATAAATCCTTGCCATTCAGACTCTTACTATGCATCTTCAGTTTCCCTCACTGAGCAGTGAAGGGCTTCTCCCAGTCACCCCCAAACAAAGAAACTACAAACCTTTTTGTTTCAGTCATAAAGCAAACTTCAGTTCAAGCTCTCTCAGATTTGATGGCTCCCGAGTCCAGTATTACCAGTATGTGCTGATGGCCCCGGGCAGACTTTACTACTGGTCCCACCAGATCCATGCCAATTCTTTCAAAAGGCACTTCAATGATTGGTAAAGGTACCAGTGGACTGCGAAAATGGGGAGATGGCACAGAATACTGACACTCTGGGCATGACTTCTTTGACAGCTGCATATAACCCGGGCCAAAAGAAACTCTGGGTTATTCTCTCCTTAGTTTTCTCTATACCCTAATGTCCCCCCATTATATGACCATGGGCTAAATCTAATACCATCCAGCGATAGGGTTTGGGAACCACTAGCTGCTCTATCTCCTCCTCTCCTTGCTTTATCACGTGATACAGCAAGTTATTTTTAAGAGCCATGTAGGGAAAAGACACCTCTAAATTAGGTTCAACAGGTTCCCCATCTATCATCTTAATGTTTTCTCTGGCTCTATTGAGTGTGGCATCTTTTAGTTGTTCCGTACAAAAATCATCTTTCTTGACCTCTAAGCAGGCACCACAATCTGTCCACTCTCACTATTAGAGCCAGAGATAATTACTTGTTAGTTAACCTACATCTCTGGATTGGATTCCAGCTCCTCCTGCTCACCAGCTATTGCAGAAAAAGAAAAAGGATCTTCTCCTTCTTCGGACACGCCAACAGTTTCCCTTTCAGTTTTGTACTCAAAAGGGTCCGGAGTGAGTTCCGGTGTTTTCTCAGAAGGGGGAGCTCTGTCCTTCTGTTTTTCCATAAACTTCAAAAGTGGGGAAAATCTCTCCCCACTAGGGCTTCATGAAGCAGTGAGGGTACCACCCCCACTGAATGTGTCACCATGCCCCAAGGGGTGTCACTCTCAACCACAGCAATCTGGTAATCATGTGTGTCACCATGTATGCAAATAACCCCAATAGTGTTAGGGTGTAACTTTGCAGGATTTACACAATCACCTTTGACTAATGTCACCACACTACCAGAATCTAGCTGTGACTGAGTCGTGACTGGCTTTCCATCAATTGAAATTACACACATTTGTTTTTCCATGCGTTCCGGACATGTTGTAGTACATGCCACCTGTGTAAAAAGAGACATGCGTTTTTTCAAGTAAGCATTATCACATTACATTGGTTCATCATTTAGGCAACAGTTAGCAGCGATATGACCAAATGCATGGCAGCGATAACATTTTATGTGTTCTGTACCCAGTCCTCTAAACAGCCTCAGAGACCTTCCTGCCCTATTTGGCCAGTCTTCAGGTCCTGAGCCCATAGTCTTATTATCTGTGGCAACAGTCTTGTAATTTTACCCCACGCCCTTGAACTCTGGAACAGTCTTACCGGATCCTCTGTGTGATTTTTCACTCCTAGAGACATTGGAGTGGGGCATGGATGGGTTAAACAAGTCCTTGGCAGCAGTTTATCTCTCCACCAGGTCCACCAGCTGGTTTTGTAGTCTTAGGATCCCCATGCCTGACCCATTTCCTCAAAGTGGCAGGGAGCACCCGTAAATAATGGTCCATGACCACACGCTCCACAATCTTAGGGCCAAGCAAAGTCTCTGGCTGCAGCCATTTCTTGGTGAGGTGTATCAATTCAAACATTTGGGAGCAGGGTGGCTTGTCAGTACTGTGTGACCACTGATCTACCGGACTGCAATGGTGACGCCCATGCGTGCAAGTATCTCGGCTTTCAATGTCTCACAATCCTGGGTTGCATATGGTTCCAGGTCATAATAGGCCTTTTGGGGTTCTCCTGTCAGAAAGCGCGCTAGCAGTCCTGCCCATTGCTCTTTTTGCCATCCTTCTCGAACAGCGACTCTTTCAAAAGTTGTGAGGTACGCTTCCACATCATCTGCAGGGGTCATCTTCTACAGGCAATAGCTGGCACGCACCATTTTCTGTTCCACTGGCAAAGGACTTGCGGCTCCCTTCTTTAACTCCACCATTGCCTCAATGCCTCCGCAAACTGTTGATTTGCCTCCTGCTGTGTTGCAATGACCTCTACGACTTAGCAGTTGGTTTCCTGCTGCTGGCGATTGGTTTTGGCTTTTTAACACGTCCTCCATCTTTCCACTTGTTTAGGAAGATGCCCGCTGAAAATCCACGATCTGTGGGGGGTTAGCTGAAGGGGGATCACATTCCCTGGGAAAAATGGCAGTACAAACGTCAGGTTTCTTAAAAGCTGACTTGTAGCCAGTTTTATTTTAAAATGTTTATTTTTAAAATGTTGCATAAAAATAAAACAACAAAACAGAAAATAAATCCTTGCAATCCAGGCTCTTACTAGACATCTTCAGTTTCCCACACTCAGCAGTGAAGGGCTTCTCCCAGTCACCCACAAAACAAAGAAAATGCAAACCTTTTTGTTTCAGTCATAAAGCAAACTTCAGTTCAAGCTCTCTCAGGTTTGATGGCTCCTGAGTCCCAGGCCAGAGCAATCATCTGATCCAGACCTGCTTCCTTTATACCACCTATTAATGGACAAAAGTGAACTGCAAAATCTGGTCCGGAACCAACCCTGCCAAGGTGGCTGGTAAAACTCGGACCATATTCCACCTTAGTTTCCTGCAAGTGAACGCATGCGAGGTGAAAAATAACGTGCATCGATCACCTCACCTTTCATGGCACCACAATATATATATATATATGTGTATACACAATTAATATATATGAAATATAAGTATAAATCATTATCCCAGACAATGAAACTGATCAACCAGTAAAGCAAGTAATATACAGTAATAATTAGAAAAATTATGCACACCCTGAGCAAATAATATAATTCTATATGAAGACTAAGATTGAAAGGAGGCTACAGCTAAACACAGAGGCTTCCTCAAGAGTCTCTAAACATTCAAGTAATTAAAAGTGGTAAACAAACACGTGTTGTATAACAGTAGCAGCAAAAGGGTCGCTGGTTCGAATCCCAACCATGACACTACCTGCCAGGGGTTTGCATGTTCTCCCTGTGCCTGCGTAGGTTTCCTCCGGGTACTACAGTTTCCTCCCACACTCCAAAAACATGCTGGTGGGTTAATTAGATGCTGTCTAAATTGGCCCTAGTATGTGTATGCATGAATGTGAGTTAGGGACCTCAGATTGTAAGCTCCTTGAGGGTAGGGACTGATGTGAGTGAACAATATATATATGTAAAGCGCTGCGTAAATTGACGGCATTATATAAGTACCTGAAATAAATAAATAAATAACAGTGATTAACTTTTATGAATTATCACTGATTAATCATTTGTTTTACACAACACATTTTTATTATGGACATTAATGTGTTTTTGTGTGCACGGTTTATTAGTAGATACATTTTATCACATTTTATCAATATATACACTCTTCATTTGTTTTACTGATTGATTATCCTTATATATTGTTTGGAATATTGATTTATGCTAAATATGTATTGTGGATTTTTATAGGTTTTATTTTTATTTTTTGTATTTATGGTGCTGTATATTGGTATTATTAATTTTTTTAATATTTTTGTGATATTTGTACAGCCACTAGAGTGGGTTTTTATAATATTTATGAATTTTTAGGAGTGCAGAATATTTATTTATTTCACATTCCAAGAATGGATGCACAGGTACATTTTTTTTAACAGTTTCTTAACTGCTTTGCAGTATTTAACATTACATACCTCACACCTTTTTGAGATTTGAACAAGGGACACCTATTAGCAAAAGTATGTAAGCATGGGACACACCCCCTTAACACCTTAACCACTTGCCGACCGTGTATCGTAGATACACGTCGGCAAGTGGCACTCATTGTTGTGGGAGGACGTTATATAACGTCCTCCCACAATCGCGCGCTAGTGTACCATTTGCCGGCGAGGTTCGCCGGTAAATGGCACTAGGCACTACGCGGCCCAGAGTATCTGGGCCGCCAGTGCCTACGAGGGTCCACGCGCGGGGTCCCCCGCGCGCCCTCGCGCTAACACCCTCCTGCAATATATTGCAGGAGGGTGTTGTTACTCACGGTGAACGGCTGCACATAGATGCTATGTGCCAGCCGTTCACCAATTCCACAATTCCCCCACACAGGGTACGAATGTATGAAAACGATTATC
>BLSH010159704.1:471411-486039 GCA_018402905.1 Glandirana rugosa
GTGTAAGGAAACTTGGTTTGAGGCGAAGATCATGGGTCCTCCAGCAAAATAAAGACCCAAAGCACACCTCCAAAAGCACGCAGGAATGGTTGAAAGGGAAAAAATTTACTGTTTTAAAATGGCCAGCAATGAGTCCTGATCTCAATCCAATTGAAAATCTTTGGGGGGAGATGAAAACTGCCATTGGAGAAAGGAACCCTGCAAATGTTCAAGAGCTTGAGCATATTGCAAAGGAAGTGTGGGAGAAAATGCCACCCGAGAAGTGCAAGAAGCTTATCGATGGATATAAGAAACGTTTGGAGGCTGTCATCGCTGCCAAAGGGTGTGCAACCAAATATTAAGGAGGGGTGCCAATATTAGTGCACATGCTGGTTTTCTGTTTTTTCTTTATAATTACAATATCTATGTTGAAATAACAATTGTCTTTGTTAAATTACTTTGGACCTCCAATTAAAAGATCCTGCTGATATAAATTTGGTACATTTCCATTTATTTCTGAAGACATTCACTCAGTTATGCAAAACATGAAGGGGTGCCAATAATGGTGAGCAGGACTGTATATTATAAAATAGTTTTAAATCTAAACAATAAGTATAATAACTTAATATGCCCGCGACATTATGGACCAAGAAGCTATCACAGCTCCACCCAGTGACTGGAAGTGAAATTACATAGCAATTAATATTGGTTGTAATGTTGGTGTCACTGGTGACGGTTTCCACGGTGGAGGTCTGGTGATTGCTGGGATCTATTAAGGACTCTTATCATCTGGATTTATTTATGTGGACTATATGCGCTGCAGTTTGAATTTACATTTTTATAGTGTTTCACCTGAACTATCTGCTGGCTGCATAGACTTTTTGTTCACTACATATTTGTTACACACACTACGAGGAAAGTTTACCTAGTCCCCTTATGCGCAGGATTGTTTTTTTTGTCTCCTATATAGATGTTTAAGCTGGCCATACACTGATCAAAATTTTACCAATTACTGGCCAAAATTTTCTCTTGGGTGGCCTTGTCAGGCAGCTCCAGATTAACATCCCTCGACTGAAAAATTTAAAGTGCTGGGCAGAAAATTGTTACTCAAAAATATTCTTCATCCAACATAATTGGCGTGGCACAACAGGAGATTTGTCTGTCTGCACTTTAGAGTGTGTATGGAGGAATCTGTTCTTTTTTTCTTATTTTACCAAAAGAGTAACTGATGCTTGGAACAGACTTCCAGCAGAGGTAGTTTGAACTTAAACATTCTTGAGACAAACACAAATCTATATTCAAAAAAACTACAGAAAAAATTTTAAAAAGGGGCAGCCTTGATGGACCACTTGCTCTTTTTCTATCACCACTCTTCTGTGTTTGTATGGCAGGTTCTAGGTTCATTGCTGCCAAAGTCATAGTTTTGGTTATGTAAGGGCCCTGATGGAGTGAATACGGAGCTGAATGGTGATCAGAGACAACAACTTGTTGGCACAATGTGCTGCAAGCCCCCTGGGAACTCCCAATGAGGGATGCCAAGAGGGCATAGCTGTGATGGCCTTCAAAGATGGTCCCAACCTGTTTGTATGCTCAGGAGCCCTGTGCCAACCATGTCGCTTCACCTTCATTCCATAATTCTCTCCGTTTTCTCTTGTCTCATTTATTTTGCTCGCTCCTTGCAGAGTGAAATAAAGACAGAAGAGAACAGGGTGGGTGAGAGGGGCCACAGGAGCTCTGAACAGATAAAGGAGGGGTGGGAAAGAGCGGGCGATGAGGGAGTGTCAGCTCTGGCCGCATAACTTCACTATTCACACGGGGCTGCTGTTTGGGAACAACAGGAGAACAAGTCTGTACGGCTCAGCAGAGAAATTGGAGAGGGTTCCAGAGAGGGGGTCAGCCAGGGAGAGAGCACAAGAACTAGTTACAGGTGGAGCCAGAGAGGCAAATTACTGGGGGGAAGGAGGGCAGGAGAGAAAAGTGGGGTCTCTGGCGAGGGACAGAAGGCGAGAGGGACAGAGGAAGAGGAGAGGATTAAAGGGGGCCAGAGAGAGGGGGAGAGAAGTGACAGCCAGTGACAAGAAGTCTGAGCAGAATAGAGGCAGGGAAGGAGGAGGAGGGGGGGGCTGGGAGCTACAGACAGGTACATACACTGACACGCCTAGCACTTCACAGGGACTACATGTACACACCCACAGCTATACAGCCACATCTACATAGCATAGCCACTCACATACACGTATGCACACACATGTACATTCACCCAGAAACATGCATGTACACACTTCCACCCCTCCATGAGAGCAATACTGAATGAACATATACATGTGTAAGCAGACACCTGGATAACACTGAGTTACACAGTCAGTACTCTGCACCCCACACACGGTATGCATGGCTGTGCACGCTGCCTATACCATCCTCATCCTCCCGCTTCACAGCAGCCGAGAGGCCCTGACCTTCTACCTGTGGGTGAGTCTATAGGAAGGTGTCATATGACTGGGGGGATTGTATATGTGGCCTAACACACTGTCTGTCTATCTATCTATCTATCTATCTATCGATCAGTCTATCTGTATATCTATCCCGTAACTGTTTTTTGTCCATCTATCTAAAACATAGAACATAGAAAAGTGATGGCAGAAAAAAGACAACAAGACCAAGTGTTATGTTTTAGGTTATATATATATATATATATATATGTTTTAGTCTTCTTTTTTGTTTTTTCTTTGTTAACTTTTTGGTCTAAATATAGACATTTACTGTTGACTGACTCAATACTACCACTGTTATATATTTATACATCTTTCCATCCAGCTACATCTATGTATGTATGTATGTATGTATCTGTTTTTTTTTTAACAGAAGGAATATTTATTCAAATATAACATGTTGAATTACATGTGAATTTCAGCAGGTACCATCTATCTATTTTACATGACTACTTTGTCTTATTGAAAAATCAGTATATCTATCTTTCTTATCATTCCATATCTATTTTATATATATATCTATAGTTCCATCTTTGTGTTCCTTTCACTGTTTATATCAGTCTGTATATCTATCTATTCTATCTATCTATCTATCTATCTCATACCTGTTATTCTATCTATCTATCTATCTATCTATCTATCTATCTATCTATCTATCTATCTATCTAATATCTGTTATTCTATCTATCTATCTATCTATCTATCTATCTATCTATCTATCTATCTATCTAATATCTGTTATTCTATCTATTTTTCTATCTATCTATCTATCTATCTAATATCTGTTATTCTATCTATTTTTCTATCTATCTATCTATCTATCTATCTATCTCATATCTGTTATTCTATCTATCTATCTCATATCTGTTATGCTATCTATCTATCTATCTATCTATCTATCTATCTATCTATCTATCTATCTATCTATCTATCTCATATCTGTTATTCTATCTATGTATCTATCTATCTATCTAATATTGTTTATTCTATCTATCTATCTATCTATCTATCTATCTCATATCTGTTATTCTATCTATTTTTCTATCTATCTATCTATAGAATATCTGTTATTCTATCTATCTATCTATCTATCTATCTATAGAATATCTGTTATTCTATCTATTTTTCTATCTATCTATCTATAGAATATCTGGTATTCTATCTATCTATCTATCTATCTATCTATCTATCTATCTATCTATCTATCTATCTATCTATCTATCTATGTGTTGCAGTATTGTCTGTCTTGTCCTCCAGGCAATGACTCCCCACATGCACATGCTGTAATCTGTTAATCCTCGGCGGGGTTGTGACACTCGGTCTGTGTTTATGTGACACACAGCGGTGACTCTGCTGTATTTGTCTTCTGGTTTGTGCAGTAAATAAAATGATGGGTTTGGTTGTTGTTGGCAAAGGCTCTAGGTTTTCCTGAATCCTCACCATAGTGTTATCAGGTGAGGCTGGACCATAAATGTCACAGTATGGGCAGAACACAGAACAATGAGATATTACAAGTGATGTGTGATCTCTGCACTTACACGCTCCTTGCAGCTGTCATTCTTTTAGAGCAGGTTAGAATACATATGAGAAATGTGATTGGTTACTAAGCAAAACAAACATTTCCTTCTCCATAGCTTCCCAGCCCCGAATAGCAAAGGTGATTGTGTTGTTGCACACACACGTTACAATCCATGCACTCCATTGTATGAGTTGATATTTTCATTTGTTGCTAAAAAAAAACTGACCCATGTGTGGAGTTTATTTCATAGACTGAACTGATTTTTCTGTCAAAAATCAAAAAAGAAGCAATCATGGGTGTCATAATAATTAATGCGGGGTGTTAAAGTATAGTGTTCAAATTATTTGTAGCACTGCCCCCGGGGGGGGGGGGTTGCTTAGTATTTCCGGTTCCAATACCCCAGCCCCCTTTGGCCTCCAACCCCCCTGACACTCTTGGTTCAGACGTGGTATTAGGTGCACACTGCAAAAACACTATGACACAGGTTTGAAGGACTCACATTTAGTCTTTACTGAGACCAAAGGATAACACCACAAAGAGATTCTAAACACCCGACCCTTTGAAGTTGCGGAGGCCCAGATGTAGAATTCCCCTGTATGGGACAGTTTATAAAATTTGCTGAAATTGGCATGCAACACACACAGTACACAGAGAGTATTTTATAACAGTAGCATTGGTTGTAGTAGATTTATCAACTCTAGTACTGGCTGAATAGATTAGTACACAACTAAAAGGGGGAGGGGGATATCCCAGGCCGGCCTATACACTCTGTACCCCCCTATGGGAAGTCCTGAATGATAGCAAAGATGACCCAGGCCCTTATTGAGGTAGCAACGGCAGTGTCCAGAAGGCAGGCCTGCTTAATCTTCACCGGCAATAAAGGTTCTTTCAAATTTGTATCCTTAGTATGGCTCAGCGTGATCAAGCAAACCAACAGCCAGGCTGGTAAAAGAGTATTCCTCCAATGTATTAGAGCAAAGATGTCTGTGTACAGTGTCTTTGTGGGATACTTAGATGTCTACAGGTGCAAGGTGTCTATACACAGTGTTCAACTGGTGTTATGGCAAATTAATGAGACCAGGATACTGGGCATCAGCCCTCTCACCAACTGCACAACTCAACGGGATCCTCTGGAACGGTGGCTGTGGAGGCAGAACTCCCCAATGACAGAACTGGTTGCAGCCTGCTGTCTGATGAACACGAGGGTGACAACTGCTGGGTAGGATGATGCTGCGCCTTCATCCAGCTGACAACTCTCTGTGGCGGATCTTCTGTGTCCACATGGAGGCCTTGGATCCCTCTGTATTAGGCTGCAACCACTTTCTCCCTCAGCGCGGGGAGGTGAGTGTCTGACCCGGCCCAGGAAGAAGAGAGCGCGCACTCGCTGGCCTCCCCCTTTTAAAACCTCCCCTGAACTCCTCTGGTGACGTGGCCTTCTGGGATGTGTAGTTCCGTAGTAACATCCTGATTCTAGGCTGCTGGCTTTATGGACTACTGGTCCCAGAATCCTCCCTGCTTGACGCAGAGGTAGGTAGTCACTTGCTTACACCTGGAACTAGAGGGACATAACAGTACACAGAGCTGGGATGGGGATCTAAAGTAGATTGAATTGTAATCAAAAGTAAAAATACAAGGGATGAAATTCTTATCACTCCTGTAGAAAATGCTACTCCCAATCCCAATTAAAGAGGAAGTAAACCCAGATAGGGTTTACTTTCTCTACATACACCTGTAAATTAGAATCATAATGAGCTACTGTGCATCGCATAGTAACCCATTATCTGTCACTTACCTGCAAACGAAGCCTGCGGCGTCCAGCACTGTCCCCTGTGCTGGCCGCGTCCATCTTCAGCTCCTCTTCCTTCCGGGGCCGCGGGACGTCACTCCCGCGTATGCGCGCGGGAGCCGCTAGTCACGGCACAGTGTCAGTGGAGAAACGGCACGGAGGCGAAATGACGTTGGCACATGCAGAACACTGCATATCTCCTGAACAGTGCAGGTTTAGGAGATATGCAGGGAACCTACAGGTAAGCCTTATTCTAGGCTTGCCTGTAGGTTAAAGTGGTTGTCACAGGTTGACAACCACTTTAATACCAGTTAATCTGACCATACATTATACAATGTTCTTGCACACTTTTCCTTTTGATTTACCGAAACCATATAATATGAGGTCAAATATAAACACTTTCAATTTGTATGCAATCAGGTAGGCCCTTGCACTACATAGTTGAAGGAAATTAAATAAGAAAATTGTATAATGTATGGGCAGCCTTACAGTCACATTACCAAAAGGTCTAGGCATTTGGTCATGTAATCCCTGCCAAAGGTGCTAATCAGTTAATCTGAACACTGATCATCCCTTCAGCAGATGTTCTATCGAATAGTGCCCTCCGTAGAAAAATGTCCCCGATGGTTCTGCACATGCGCAGAAACAAATATCACACCAGCTGATATGTTGATGACAAACACAGCGCATGCGCAGATAGTTAGACAGAATTCAACAAGCACTATTCAAAGCTATACAAACAGCAGAGGGAGACCGTACTTGTCACATTCTACCTTGCTGTTGCGGGGCAGCTTTTACATATGCTGAAGGACGGGTTTTGTCTGTGTTGCAGGACGGGTTTGGTGTGTGTTGCAACTCTGTCCTTGGACACAGGCGAAACCCGGCGTTCAACACACCAAACCCATCCTGCAACACAGACAAAACCCGCCCTTCAGCATAAGGAAAAGCCGCCCGCGACAGCGAGGCAGAATGTGACAAGTATGGTCTCCCTCCGCTATTTGTATAGCTTTGAATAGTGCCCGTCCACTAGTGTCTCCCGTCTAGCGATCTACGCATACGCTGTGTTTACGTCATGACAGCTGATCAACATATCAGCTGGAGTGAAGTTTGTTACTGTTCATGTGCAGACCCATTGGGGCCTTTTTCGATGGGAGTCATTTCTCAATAGAACACCGGCTCAAGAGACTCAAATCTAGACATTTGGTCACATGGCTGGCAATTGAAGGAGCCTGGAGCAGCATTTTCCCCAGGATAGGTAAATGTTTTAGCCCTTATCTGAAGCTGGCCATACACTGATCAAAGTTCAGCAGAGACCGGCTGAATTTTGATTAGTGTTTGGAAGTTCCTGCTTGACAGAGGTCAATCAATTGCTCGACTTCTGTTGAAGGGACATGTTGGAAAATTTTTATTGATCAGCTAATCAGCTGCAGCCAGCGATTAATGTATTCTGACAGCTTTGTCTACCGCTGTCACAGCACAATGTCCCTGGCAAGAGGGATTCCTCC
The DNA here is from genome assembly GCA_018402905.1 of Glandirana rugosa. Lineage (NCBI taxonomy): Eukaryota > Metazoa > Chordata > Amphibia > Anura > Ranidae > Glandirana > Glandirana rugosa. The sequence continues at coordinate 478,690 of BLSH010159704.1, forward strand.
ATCCACCTTGTTTGTGTGGATAGGGGAATTTGTTAGTTTTTTCATTAGGGGCTGGTTCACACTGGAAATTGCACAGGAATGAGCTGTGCATTCCTGTGCAATTCGCATGCATTTTTGTGCCATGTGATTTCAGCCCATTCATTTTGAATGGACTGAAATTGCACTGCACCAAAATTAGTGCATGCACTACTTTTGGAAACACACTGCAACTGGATCGCATGGTACTTCTGTTCCATGTGATCGAGTTCGGGTAAATGCACTGCAATTGCGATCTGTGTTTGGGATGTAATTAACTTAATATTGACACCCGTTGCAGATCGCAACTGCAGTGTGTTTTGAATGTGGTGCAGGAAATGCGTACAGAATGCGGGTTTCCCGCACCGCGTTCTGGTGTGAACTGGCCCTTAACCTGCTTTAAGCTGGCCATACATGGATTGAAATTTGGCCAGTTCAGCAGAGACCGGACGGTTTTCGAGCCATGTATGGGCAGGCTATGGTACAGAAGTCAATTTACTGACTGACTTCTGTACAAACGCATTGTTGGGTTTATATAGCTGTCAGTGGGAGGTCTCCCAGCTGTCAGAATACAATAGCTCATTGGGGAGGATTCTCCCACCCACACTGAGTGTGTGGATGGGGAAATCAAGTTTGTTTTTTCGTTCTCTCTACTAGTTGCACAAAAAAAAAGACTCACCCATGGGCTGCCTTACTCTTTATTTATTTGTCTTTATTCAAAACTGTTAGTAAGGCATTAGGCTGGGTTCAGATTTGTGCAGGATGTTAATGCATGTTGCACTACGGCAGGCCACTGGTTTTAACTAGTATTTTAGGGCACCTAGTCGCGGGCCAAAGCACAAATGATCCTTGTTTGGGATTTCATGGTAGAGCATTGTGGTGCACAGTAGTGCAGGTGTATTGCTTTAGTGCAGTGGTCTCCAAACTGCAGCCCGGGGGCCAGATGTGGCCCTTTTCTTGCTTTTATCTGGCCCTTCGGTTGCTTTTTTTATACACTGACATTAATGAAGGGCACAATTCCTCCCAATAACACCAAAGAAGGGGCACAATTCCTACCAATTACATCAATGATAGGGCACAATTCCTACCAATGACACCAACAATGGGCCCAAAGACACGAATGATGGGCCACAATTACTCCCAATGACCATAATGATTGGTTACAATTCCTCCCACTGACACCAATGATTGGGGATTGTTTACTCCCACTGATGCTGAGACATTTTGTATTCCCAATGGCTACAGTCCGGCCCTCCTAAAGTCTGACGGACAATAAACTGGCCCTTTGTTTCGAAAGTTTGGAGACCCCTGTTTTAGTGCATAGGGTACTGTTCAAAATGAAGGGCACACCAGCGCACAGACAAAGATAATACCACATTACAGTGTAAGCGTGACATGAAGTTACCTTGGGAAATCCGACTTACCTTTGGTTTGTGTGTATAGGCAGGAGAGACAAAGATGCAGCTTTTTCCTGTGTCGTTTTCATACACATATTTTTTACCAGTAGAAACACATTCATTCTATATATCGTAGCAACACTGTAAGCCAGATCAGAACCAGTAGAACAAGAAAATGTGAACTCAAGAAGAGCCTGCCAGAGGGATGTCTCTCTGAGTACCACAGGTTGTGTGCCTACAGGCTTCAATAAAAAAAAAGTCTGGAACTGGTGACACCATTTTTGTTTATTGCTAACCTGGCTTCCTCTGAATGATTTGGAGACAAGGGACCCATCAGACAGTTTTACCTCCACAGTGACTTATTGAGTGTTGGATATGGACAATAAAAGCCTGGAAACAGGCATGAGGAAAGGTGCCGTAACCCTGACTTACTCTTGTAGAATTTTTTGCAGTGAGCTATATTCATGGCTGCATGACAAATATTTATCACAAGATTCCCACATGGGTTCGACATTCCTCAGTGTGGTGCTGGTAATCGCATGTGCCCAACCATGCATGACACAATGTCCATTCGCTGGTGGCTAGATAGCAGGAAATATAGCTTAGATATCAGTGTACATGGTTTATTTATCCCTTGTTTTGTACTTGTCCATAATATGAAAGGGACCATAGGTCAAAGAAAGTGATGAGATGTTGATGTAAAAATCCATTGTTTGTTAGTGCAACTCAATGGACATGGTGTGAAAGAGTCCTCATAGCCACCCAGAGAAAAGAAGTGTATGGATGGTATGTGAAAATAAAGACAAAAACAGAAAGAAAAAGAAAAGAAATGCAGCAAATCTTTAAAGGAAAGTCTATCTGCTCTTTGTTTATTGGACCCTAATTTGCTCTATCATTTCTGTGGAGTTCTTTGTTAAAGTAAGCCTAACTCCAATTACCAAAATCTCATATACGCTTTCCCATCTTACCTGTAATTTATTATGGTTTGTCAATCATTTTAATGCAACTTTCATTAAAATAATGTCTGGTGATCCTGCCATGAAGGTTCTTGTTCAGGCACTTCCTGTCACAAGATGACAACACTCTGTCCCAATTGTGCTCCTGCATTGCCACCCTATCACACAGGGTTTTGATGGTGACTGGAAGTGGCCCAATGCACATTACACACGCATGATCCATTGTTGACACCATCAGATAACCTGCATTAAGGAATGCCAATGCAGCAACTGCTGGAGGAGATCAGCATCACTGAGATGTAACAAATTATGAAAAAGAGGTGAAAACAGTATTTCATTAAAGAAAGTGCAATTAGTTATGATGCACAGTGCTTTAGTAAACTAAATGTGATCCATTTGGGGATTACATCTACATTAAAGACCATTTTTTAGTAAGCATTACAGATGTTTATCCCTCTACAGCTTCGCCGGATGAAGGAACTGGAGCAGGAAAGAGATGCTCTGCTAGATGGAGTTCAACTGGTGGACAAAGCACGGGACTGGTACCGGGAACGTCTACATGAAGCAGAGCAGAAGAGGGAATTGCAGTGCACATTGGTATGGTACACCAATCCTACTTCGTTATGGACTAACATTGCTGTGGGCAGCACAGTAGCTTAGTGGTTAGTACTGATGCTTTGAAGCAATAGAGTCCTTAGTTATAATCACCACCAAGACACTATCTGCATGGAGTTTACTTGTTCTCACTGTGCTTGTGTGGGTTTCTTGTGGGTGCTCCGGCTCCCTTGCAGTGCTGATAGCTTTTCTGACATGCTGATAGCTTTTCTGATAGCTGATGGGAGAGGGGGGGGGGCTCAGAACGGAGCTTGTCTATTCAGAACACAGCTCTTCTGCTGTGTGGAGGGGATGTGTTCCTTTCCTCCAATCAGCTTTCACACACTGTTACTGCAGCCTCTCCGCCCCCTCCTCTGCGCTCCCCACAGAGGAAGAAAGATTTTTAACATGATCTGCCCTTTTGAAGGGGTGTAGAGAGGGGAAGACAGCAGACATACAGATAAACCCTATGCAGGAGGATTTGTTTCATCTCTGTGTATCATCAGAGGCTGTTCACTTCACTGGGTATATGTGAGGGTTTACAACCACTTTAAAGCTGAACTCCAGTCTTGAAGAAGATCACCTATGAATGCAGTTATTAATATAATATAAACTTATATTAATATAAGTTTATTAAATATATTCATTTTCTTTTTACATATCTTAATTTATTCATAAACATAACTAGTGTAAATACCTGCAGTCTCATGTAATACCCTGAACCAAAACTCTTGGACTGGAAGAGGGAGAAGTAGTATTTGGGGCCAGTCAGGTCTCCTAATTGCTAATATGAAAGAAAAGAGAGCAGAGAGATGAATTGGTTACACTACTTCTACTCCTTTATTGTCCTGTCACAGGCTGGGGACAGTGTGGTGACCGGAGCATGTACAGAAAAGTTGGGTCACTAGGCTGAGTGTAACGTGTCAGTGTCATTGTTCCTGCCAAGTTGCTGTTTAATCAGGATTCAAATGATTTTTATATTCTGTATTTCTGTTCAGGTTTTTATCCATTGCTAAAAAAAGAGGATTGTGTCTGCAAACAAGTTATCTCATGTTGTTGTCTCTTGCCTTAGGATCAGGCGCCTCCTCCTCCCCTCCTTGGATCAGCTCTTTTGGTACAGATTCAGGAAGTCAACAGATTCTTGAATGACCTAATGTCCTATCCAGAAAAGGTAATGACCTGTAAACCCCTAGATCAGTGGTTGTCAACCTACATTGTTTAGGGAGCCTCAGTTGCAGCTCCTGACATCATCAAAGGACCACACATAATATTCACAAGAAGAAATGCTAGAGAAGACTGTCAGGGACCGGAGAATTTTGAAAATGGCTACAAATAATGGATCATGCAATTTGAGACATGCTGTAGGAAAAGGCCAGAGACCAGGAACTTGTTACATGAGAGAGATCATGTCCATTAGATTCCCTTTACAAAATCCACACTCCTGTTGCTAGGGTCCATGGGCCACAAGATGGTCACCAGGGCACTACAACATGCCTGAGCCCTCTATTTAGTAGCATATGGTGTAAATTGGTCCAGTTTGGACAACTAGGCCTCATACACACGGGCATATCTTAAAAATAAGCAAAAAAAAGCAGGGAAAAACATTGACGTTCTTCGGAGTAATGCATCCGCGTTAAGTGAGCATTAGTGAGTGTCGCCGTCAATAAGCGTCTTTGTAAAAAAAAATCCTCTGCTATTTTTCAACCTAAAAACGGCGTCATAAACGCCGGCTAACACCGGTACGGCGTTAGTGGACGCTAGTGAGCGTTTTGCGGCATCGGTGCCAAAACGTTATAGCCTCAGAACGCGCTGGCCATGGGTTCTAGTTTCAGCTCACTAACGCCGACTCCCTCTACAGTTCAAAAACGTCTGCATTTTTCTGGTGCCATTGACTAACATGGAGAGCTGCAAAAAACGTCAGAAAACGTCGGCGTCAAAAAACGTCCGTGTGTATGAGGTCTTATACCTTTTGGAGTAGGCAGAAATTTCGACAGCTATAAAAGTTTGAGGCAACTGATGTATGAACTCAAATCGGGACTTAAAATAAAACAGGGCATTATTTAATAATAGTTATTTAGCAATATTAACTTGTTTGCGAAATATACTAATCACCATGTATAACAAATTATCGCTTGTGCCTGTAATTTAGTCCTACCTGGTTGAAAATGGACCTATCATTAAAATTGACATATTGATTGCATGATTCAACAGACCATGTTTCAGCAGTAGAAAAAAAATGAGTAGAAAATCACTTCTTTCTAGTCTGGTAGTCATGCAGTGAGATACCAGGACCAGTAAGGCACAGTTAGCACAGCCTGCATGTGACTGCCTCCAATATCAAAATATAATTACAAAGTATACACAGAAAAAGGTTCTTAGGACTTTAATGGAGCTTTAGTTCAATCCTATTTTATTGAAAAGAAAGAGAAAAAGAGTATGCATCAAAAACACAGATACATTTGTAACAGGAGTACGTGTACAAGTAGTTAGGTAAATCCAATAACATTCCAACAGCTATCTATCTAATAAACTTGTCTATATAGTGTATTGACATCAATTAGAGATGTGCCTATCCTCAGTGGACACCACTATCTGCTCTACGAGCAGTGTCCACGCATACAGAAGACCATGTTGGTCCATAGCTGTGGGTTGATCATGTCATTATACGGGAGGGTATACTGTTTGGAATTTATTCACTTTTCATAGGGGGTTAAAGCAGTTGTATCACCTTAAATGACATTTTTACCTACAGGTAAGCCTATACTAAGACTTACCTGTAGGTAAAATGAATATATCCTAAACCTGTACTGTTTAGGAGATATTCCCATTGCAAGCAGCCGCTGACGTCAGTGCGCAGTGGTGTCCCGGCGAAGGCCCGGCGCATAGCGCAGAACCTTGCCATAAGGACAGGCTGGATGTCTCGCGGCTCTGGCCACTCAAAGCGCCAGAGCCGCGAACCTGGAAGGATCCAGGGAAGATAGAAGCTCCCTCTTCGGGGACCGGGCAGCCCTGTCGGAGCTTCGTTCTGATGTATTTCATAATGAGCTAGTATGCGGTGCATACTAGCTCATTATGCCTTTGTCTTGCAGGTGTTTTATTTTTATTGAAAGGGGGATACAACCACTTTAAGTGATTATACAAGTGTAGGTAAAGAATACGAAGGGGAAAAGAAGTGGGAAGGGGTACATGAACCAGGATATGTAGAGATAGATGGAGGATGGGAAGCATTCCACCATGGCTTATCCGGTGTGTTGTGTGCTGACGCCTCGGCCCAGGATATAAACCCCATGGAATAACGAAACATAGACCACGAAGTCCAGGTGATGGAGAATTGGTCCTCTCTGTTTAATTCCTGCTCCAACAGTCGTTCCAAACCATGAATGCGGTCCACTTCAACTGCTTTAACCCCCCTGGCGGTATGATTGTGTCAGATGTTTGCGTCTCAAAGCGGTACATTTTTTTGCATAGAAATTTGGCGTTTTTATAGTGTAGGCCTGTAATTCTTAGGAATAACTCACTTAAATCTGTCCAAACAAGAGTCTAGTAGACATCCCAGGTATGATAAAGTTTGAAACAACAAAATCATAAATTATAATAAATAACTATAAATAATTATCAAAAATATTAATATAATAATAAAATGTATTCAATAATGTAATCAAATCAAAACACTGAAATTTGATCAGTTGCAGAATTGTCACAGTTGTCACTTTCAGTGTCTGATGATAAATTTCCCCACGAATCAGTATCACTTAATTCTGCAAATGATTCTTATTTACTATCCCTGTTTTCTAGCTGATAAAAAAGTGCATGCAGGGCACTGGTCAAAGCATTAGGCACAAAAGGGATGTGAAATGATTTGATACAGTAATGTAATGTTACAGATTACAGTGTACCGTATGTGAAAAAGAGGAAACTTTCCTGAGCGTGCCACTGTCCTTAATATAGTCAGAGAACAAAAATATGGGAGAACCCCCATAGAGGTGGACTTTAAGGGCACATCACGAAATATACTATATAAATATGGTTACAAAAAGGAAAGATAATTCATTACAGTTTAGGTTTGGGTACCACACTCCCCTCATAGCGGGTAGTACATGTAGTTACACTAAATCTCTGAGACATATACGATATAACACCTGACATAAAACAGGTAAAAATAAAATATGTTACAGTTCGAAGCCGAAAGGGAAAAATACATAAAAGGTTATTTATATACACAAAAATTGTACGAACACATCACAATAAAGCACTACACGGGAATTTCAGGTGGAGATACCCCCAAGAGGGTATAAAAACAAGAGACTGATATAATTCCTGTCACCGTGCGAGTCCTTTCAAAGGAGAAAAAGTGTATGCCATGTGACATTAGACATTGTAATGTAATG
>BLSH010159704.1:500256-511132 GCA_018402905.1 Glandirana rugosa
GGGGATTACAGTTTACAGAAGATAGCTAGGAAAAAAAGCATTGTTTTAAGATTTATGTTCAGCTCACAGTAAGTGACAAGGACTGCACTTCCAACTAGATCAGCGTGTATTTACTGAACTTGCAGAAAATGTACTATTATCAGATAATAATTGTTCCCAGCATTCTTTGTGGACTACTGAACACCTCCCCTCTATGTTATGGAGATGAGGAGAGGGTGTAATCTGTAGTTCTAATACACCATGGGGTTGATTTACTAAAACTTTTTTTTTTTTTAGCTTAAAGTGGTTGTAAAGGCAGAAGGTTTTTTTATCTTAATGCATTAAAAAAAACCCTTCTGTGTGCAGCAGCCCCACTAATACTTACCTGAGCCCCCTCTCTATCTAGCAATGTCCACAAGTGCCTCGCTGTTCGGGACTCTCCCTCCTGACAAAGTCTGTTAGCCAATCAGAAGAGAGAGGGGGCAGGACCGAACCATGGTTCCATGTCTGAATGGATACACGGAGCTGCAGCTCGGCTCTAGTGCCCCCATAGCAAGCTGCTTGCTGTGGGGGCACTCGATAGGAGGGAGGGGCCAGGAGCACTGAAGAGGGACCTGAGAAGAGGACAGGCTGCTCTGTGCAAAACCACTGCACAGAGCAGGTAAATAGAACACGTTTGTTATTTTTAAAGAAAAAAAACTGAGACTTTAGTATCACTTCAATTGAACAAGCTGAAGTTAGAAGCTGATTGGCTACCATGCCCAGTTGCACCAGATTTTGCACTCTCCAGTTTTAGCAAATCAACCCCTTTGTGTCCTGGGATGACAACTCTGCTCTTCCAGTGCATATACCATAGTCAGTGTGTGTCGTTACCCTAGGATAGGAAGTGTGTTACTGGCAGAACCACCTGGTGAAATAAAACAAATGCTGCCATCACATCCATGGACAGGTATGCTGCAACATATTACATTCTTGTTGATTAATTTCGTTTTACTTTTAAGTGCCCTTATTTTTGGAACTGTAGATTTCCTTTAATCACTTGCCAACCAGCCGCTGTCATTTTACTGCGGCAGGTCAGTTCATTCCAGTGAATCGCCATCATTGTACGTTGGTCGCGGGAATGTATGGTGTGGACGCGCGCCCACTAGCCAGCGGGGGAGCCAATCAGAGGGTGGGGCAGACTCCATGTGCACCGGCCACCCGCGATCGCTCCAGAGACTGGCAGAGCAGGGATCTAAGAGTGTAAACAAAGAAGACCCCTGTTCTGACAGGGGAGTTGAGTGAGATTGTCTGTTCCCAGTGATAGGGAACAGCAATCTCTCTCCTCCTCCAGTCAGCCCAGCCCCCATACAGTTAGAAACACCTCCCAGGGAACACATTTAACCCCTCACTAGTGTTAACCCCTTCCCTGCCAGTGTCATTTATACAGTAATAAGTGCATTTGTATAGCACTGATTGCTGTATAAATGTCACTGGTTACAAAAAAAGTGTCCAATCTGTCCTCCGCAATGCTGCAGTTCCACTTAAAAATCGCAGATCGCCGCCATTACTAGTAAAAAAAAAAAAAATAATAAAAATGACATACATATATCCCCTATTTTGTAGACTCGATAACTTTTGCGCAAACCAATCAATATATAATTATTACAATTTTTTTTTTACCAAAAATATGTAGAAGAATACATATTGGCCTAAACGGATGATGAAATTTGTTTTAACATTTTTTTGGATATTTATTATAGCAAAGAGTAACATTTTTTTCTCAAACTCGTTTCTATTTTTTGTTTATAGTGCAAAAAATAAAACCCGCAGAGGTGATCAAATACCACCAAAAGAAAGCTCTATTTATGGGAAAAATAAGGGCATCAATTTTGTTTGGGTACAACGTCGCACGGCTGCGCAATTGTCAGTTAAAGCAACGCAGTGCCGTACAAAAAATGGCCTGGTCATTAAGGGGGTAATCTTTCTGGTCCTTAAGTGGTGAAAATGGACAAGCATCTTTTATATGACCAATGTAAGATCACTAGGGAATGTCCCATCACCTCTTTTCTCTCTGACCTCCAGTCCTTATGTAACCAGGTAAAACCTGACCAGTGAAAGAAAAAGCTTGTTTCTTGAGTTCTATATAAATATTTGTATTCATAAGCAGCAATTATCCAAGTGTAGCAGGAGCACCAAAAACACTGACGTGATATTTTAGTCTTACAAATGCTAGAGATGAACCAAATTGAGGGTTATTATTTCTCTGCAATTTTTGTGAATCTAGAAATGTTGACCATATTTTGACAGAATGCATTGGAGTTAATGGGGAAGATGAAATGAAAGTGTTTTTATGGATGCAATACGTTTTATATAATTCCTAAACCTGAATCTCTTCTTGGAGCCCCGCATTATGCTCTTTTACTGAAAGGAAAATCAATGAATAAAAAACTGTATAATTAAAAAAATAACTCTAAAAGCAATAGAACACAAATATTAAATACCCGCATCCACAAAAGAGGAAAAAAACATAAATAAAACCAAAGGGTCAACTCACAATTGTGGCAACACACCTGCTTTATGTGTGGGGTGTTTCAGTGCCAATCATTGTGAGAGGGATCCCAATGTACAGCAGATGCACAACGTACTACAACACATATCTTGCATTGTGCTGCACTGTTTTTCTAAAAAAAGGGTCATGGGAATTTTTTTGCTCATGTGATGGATTATTTGAGAGTGAATGGGCCCTAAATGAAATATACTAACATAACCTAAATACACCCTCCCCAAAAACCACATTCTCTGGATAAAGAAAAGGAGTAGACAACTTGTTTCACCTAAGCAGCTCCATGAGCTAAAGAAAGTTTCTGTTTCAGTGAAATTTTGCTGACGGCAAAATAAATATTGCCAATGTCACGCCACTCGTTCCTAATGATGTTTCTTCTATGGAGCCATGTAGCAAACAATTATGAGTGCAGCCAATCTTCTACCCTTTATTGTTTCTCTCTAGCCATCTGACCATTTAACGTTTGTACATGTAGCACCCTCTACCTTTAAGTAGGTGCTAGTGGTAGATTTTTTTGTGGCAGGTGAGGTCAATTTAGCCAGGCCTGATTGGTTTGATTCTGGGCAGGGGAGTGGCCCAGGGAGTGGTGAGTGACTCACAGGCAGTGAAACCTCTCGGTTACCTCCCCTTTCATTCTAGAGGGTTCTAGAAGAAAGGGTGGGGAAGAGGGATGGAGCTGCTTGGGGTATTTGGAGAGCCCTGACCAATCCCCAATCTGGATTGGCAGGGGGTAGGCCTTCTCAAATACCTGGGGTCAGCCCAGCCAGGGAGAAGAGTTGGGTTGACCTTGGCCCTGGAGGCTCAGGAGTGCAAGGAACCCTCAAACAAACCCAAGGGGAGTCCTGACCAGGGAACAAGAGAGAGCAATGGAGTGGTGCTGCCGGGCACGTCTCCAGGAGGGATCCACCAGGTGTCTGAGTGAAAACTCACCCTGGGATGCTGGAAGAGGCACACCGGTGCAGATTGGGGTGAGAGGCAGTCTGAGAAGGGTGCAACAGCCAGTTGGGACTGTGGTGTCATTAGGCAGTGAAGTTGGGTTGTTGCAGCCAGGGCTGGCAGGACCCGAGGAGGGATGGACTGGGAGCAGTAGTCCAACAAGGCTAGCTAGCACACTTTCCCTTTTTTTGCTACACTAAAGGGGCCTACAGTCTCTGCCTGTAATGGGCCATTGCTATGTGCTAGCTAGGCCAGAGAAGTAATGTGCTGGAGAAAGAATTCACCAAAGAGTTAACTGAGAACAAGTGTGCTGGAGGAAGAAGAAAAGTGTATACGGGAGTGTATACAGATGGTCCCGTTCAAGAACTGTTTGATCTGCTGGGCATCCCATAATTACCCTATACTCGTCCAAGTTGAATCCCCTAAATAAAAAATAAAATACCGGCATGTTCTTCTTGACTCCGGATGAGGGTCAGTGTGATTGAGGGCAGTGTGACAGGTGAACCACTATTTACAGCAAACCCCTACAGGGGCATGGCTACATACATTATATAGAGAAAAAATCTCCAATGCAGCAACAAATGTTTTATTCCAAAACAAGTATTTTCCAATGATAATGGATAATAGTGGTGCACATGATCTCCATGTTTAGTTCAGTCTTGGTTACAACCTGTACTACAGATCATTCTGACACAGCAGGAGCACAGCCTTCTTCTTCTTCATTGACTGCAGTGTCAAGGTCACATGACTCAGGTTTATATTCCAGGGTGTCATCCAGATTATCAGGACCCAGGCGGTAGTGAGTCTTCTTATCAACAGAGACCTGTTACAGAGAGTGAAGAGTACTGCATTATGTTCAAACCATAATTGCAAGGTGCAAAAGGTGTATATAAAGAAAGCAATCACCCCCATGACCCGACAGTCCGATCAGACACTTGAACAAGGTCCTGGTTCCCTGGAAGATAGGCGAATGTCAATAATGAGGCCCCATAGTAAAACATTGATGGGGCCCTCCGGCTAACTCTCTGGAGCAGTTGGCAGTGTAAACTGTGACAATACATGTCATTAAACTTAAAACAGCATTAAACACAAGAATGAAGATGTATTGTGTTGCAGCTTACCAATTCTTAGATGTGATGGCTGCATTCTTTTTTTTTTAAGTCTGTTACTTTTTATCTTCCTTTAAACAGACCAAGCTGAAGAAGCAAAAGTGGCAGTGAGAGGAATGAGACAAAACATTTACCACTGACAGGGGTGCTTACAATGATCAGCTGTTATTCAATCATGTAAAATCTTCATTCCAAAATGAAAACGAAAAAAACTGTTTCTGCAACTGCTTAAATTGTGTTTTTTTTTATATAATACTCAAAATGTTCATCATTTTCACCATATCATATATAAAGCAAAAAGTACATAACAATACATACAAAATCAAATTTACAACATACTTCATCATTCCCAGTCTCAGTATCCAAAGTTCCCAAACGTTTTATAACTTCCATACCTAAAACCCATATTACCCACTCAGAAGAACCAGGGGGAAAGGGAAAAAAGTAAAGAAAGAGAGAGGGAAAGAAGAAAAGAGAGAAAAAAAAAAGGGGGGGGGTTCTAAGGGCTCAAAACCCATCTCTCCCCCCCTCGAACAAACAAACAATACCCTCCTACCCTCCATGCCCCTCCTCCCCTTCAATAATCCGTCCCCCACTCTAAAAAAAATATAAATGAAAAATTCTCTTTTCTTTTTCTTCTTTCCTCCTCTATTAAAAAAAAAGAGACGGTATCCCCCCTAAAGTGTTTGTGTGCCCCATTTCCCTTATTTTCCCCAGCGCCATACTACCATATTACCCTACAGAACGTGCCTACATTGAACTCCAACACTGTAAAAGAAAGGAAAAAAGTGTGTTCGGAAGTATCAAAAAAAAAAAAAAGGAAAGGGGACGGGGGGAGTTCCCCCTAATGCGATTGTGTTCCCCATGTTTCCTATTACACCCAATGCAACAATGCAGTATTACCCTATGAAACATGCCCACATTTACCCCAGCAATAGAACAAGTGAGGAGTATTAGAAATTGCAGGAAAAAAAATTGTTTTATTGAGGAAGAGGGGGAAAAAAAAAGGGGGGTGAGGGAGTTACCCCCCCGATTTGTTGGTGTTCCCCATATCTCCTATTGTACCCAATGCAATATTACCCTACGAAACGTGCCTACATTTACCTCCATCCCTATAACAAAGTGAAGTGTATTAGGGAGTGTAGTAAAAAAGAGAGAAAAAAGCCGTGCTGCAACCTTTGAATCTGTGCGTAAAAGAAAGAGAAAAAAAAATGCCACGGTCTGTTGTTTTTTTTTTTTTTTCCCCTTTCTGTTACGCACAGATTCAAAGGCTGCTTAAATTGTGTTAGCTGGTGTTCAGCTTTAATTATTTGCTCAAGTCCAAATGCTAGTGCAACCTACGTCCATTAAAAGTAGAACCAAGAGCAAAACTTTTTTTTTACATTTCGGATAGAGTGAGGGAGGGTTATAACCCAGTAAGGTTTATTTCTGCCAACCGTGTCCCCTTGGGGAGATTTCCCTTCACTTCCTGTCCCATAGCCAAAAAGTGAGCAAGAGTTCATATAAAGTGAGGGAATCCCTGGTTGTTACCAGAGTCACAAGAACTTGTGTCCACATTGGAAGATATCCTGACTATGTTCTGGGGACAATCCAAAATCTGTAATTTTTGAATGCTTTTTATTTTCGGTGATATTTGTAAACAGGACAAATAGAGAGGATGAATCTCCCTAACAGGGTCACAGACAGCAATAAAACTGAAAGTGTACTAATCCCTCTCCACTCTATCCAAAGCTTAATAAAAAAAAAATACCTTTAGTTATACTTTAAGTATCTTGGTGTATGAATTCCTTCTAATTAATCGATCTAAATTATAAACCTGTGTTGTGTACGATCCAATAATGTCTAAGTTTTTATGACAAACCTATGTTTTCATGGTTCAGGCGTATCAATATTGTTAAAATGGATATCCAGCCTAAGTTATTATTTATCTTTCAGAAGATCCCCATTTCCCCACACAAGGAATTTACCTCTCAACATCAGCAGATCGCGGGTGCAATGCAGGGCTCTTACAGTCTGCTCGTACCTCGTATGGGCAGGCAGATACACACTGACAGGAAGCATCAATGAACTACCTAGAGAGCTCAACAGTTCATTGAGGACTACAAGCCAACAGCTGCAAAGGCTGTCAGTACTTGTAGTTCTCACATTCACAGAACTCTGTGATTGAATTATGTGGGCAGGGGGTCTGATCCCTGCATGGCTGCTTTTTAAAAAAAAAAATGGGACAGCGAGTGCAGGGAGAATATCCCCCGCTTGCTGTCACAACTGGGAATTGGGAGATTGGGGGGGGGGGGTTGGGTCTGCTGCACTTGAATATAGGTGTAAGATGTAACATGTTATGAAAGATGAACTTATCCTTTACCGCCACTATTTGATAGCTCTAATTTCCCTCCAACCCAAAGTCCTACTCACTTTCTGTCTTGGATGAAGGAAGACAAGCCCTCCTTTGCAGACCCTGACACAAGGACAGTTGACTCCATCCAAGGCACCATTGAAATGGTCACAATGGCAACATTTCCCGAGGTCTATACCTTCATTAGACTATTAATAAACCCTATTCGGACCTTGAATTTTATTACTACAGACCACCAGGCCATAACACTCCTTCTCTGTACTGTATCAACTCTTGCTGAGGGAATTGTATCCACAACTCTCAAACGTTCTCCTTAAATGGGAAGAACTTGCAGTAACTCATGATACTTCAGATTGAGAAAAGATGTTAACTGTCACTCATAAGAAGAGGAAAATGCCAGAAGAAAGGCGCTGGGTAACTGGAATGCTGCTGTGATCTGTTCAAGCTCTGAGGATCTGCATGTTTACATTGCTGGCAACAATAGTAGCAATGACAGATAATGATTATTATGGAAATAAGTGTTGCACAGGAAGTGTTACAAAGTATAAAAAGAAGCTTATTGCCCGTACACACGTTCCGAAAATTGGACGACAGATCGTCCAATTTTTTTTTTGCATGCTAATCTCAGATCGAATCGGAAGAGTTTACTAAAGTCACGAGAATTCTCGTACGACAGAATAAAAAAATCTGAAGTGATGTCGTGTTGTAGTGTATTTGTATTGCATTTTCAGACAACAACTGTACTGATTAAACGAAAATTGTACGATCTGGTGTTTGTCCAATCAAATAATATTGGATGAACTGTCATGATTGGCTCTCAAAAGCTCTGTACGAACGATCTGTTTATCGTACGATCGCTTTGAAAGCGGGATTTTTCGTCCAATTTTCGGATCATGTGTACGGGCCATTAGGCCTGGTTCATACTAGTACCATTTCAGATACAGAATCACATTGTTTTCAATGGTGTCTATTCACATTAATGCGATTCAACATGAATTGCTTTTGGAAAAAGTTTGGTCCGATTCCAGCACGATTTTGGCCCCATAGAATATGCAACTCACAGTCAAGTAGCATCCAGGTAGCAGGTCCCTTTCACACAGACGTTCCAATCAGATCCACCTGTCAGTTTTTCAGGCAGACCTGATCAGGACCTCCATTCTCTTCTATGGAGCAGCGGGTGTAAACGGACATGTGTCCATTCACACCCGTCTACATCCAATCCGATCAGCCAAAAACAGACAAATGGGGATCGGTTCCCCTTCTGTCTAGCGGATTGGATAGGATGGCAGTCGGGTGTAAACCGATAGGTGGCCCGTTTACATCCGGCTGTCCATAGAGAACGGTATGTGTCCGTGTCCGCTCTGCATGAGCAGAGGGAACACAGACCTGTCATGCGCCTGCTCAATGGAGATCAGCGGAGAGATCCCCCGCTGAGCAAGTGGATCGCAGCCGCAGTCCACCCCGTGTGAATGGGGCCAAAGTCAGATCGCAGCAGTGCGAGTCTGAGTCTCTCTCGGAGACATTGTCCAGGAATTAATTAAACATCACGCTGTCACTAACAGAGAGCCCAGCTGCTGCCTCCTGAATTCTGGAATGGGAACTCCAAAAACTGAAGCAATACAAGAAAAAAAAAAAAAAACGGAAAAAGGGGGGGGTGCAATATAGAACCTGATAGTGCGGTCTGTGTAAAGTTTTTGTTAACACATGAAAAAAATCCATAGGCAATAGAAATTGCACTCACACATGCAGATAGGAGTGAAGCAGTAATGTATGGCTAAGCTAAGGAAGGGGAGGTCTCCCAGAAATGCGTCCTGTATGCCATACTAGCGAGGAGGAGAAGGAGAATGCAAGGCTGTTCCTGGGATCACAGTGGACTGACCGGCAGCAATGCTTTTGCCGGCTTCCAGTGTATGCAGGCAGCTCGACACAGACTTACAGTGACAGGTGTTCCAGGAGCATAGTCATCAGCCGCCATACATCTCTCCCATCCACATTTGTGAGTGCAGTTCCCATTGTCTATGTATTTTTATTCATGTATTCACTAAAACTTTAAAGAGTAACTCCACTTGTTAAGAAAAATCATCCCCCTCTGAGTGATCTATGTACATTGCAAGGGTTTTTACACGCTTTGTTGCAGTTTCCTACCTTTTGTTATTCTGAAGAAATCCCTGTGTGTTTGTCTGTGTCCATGTGGAAAGTGAGTCTAATGGGAGTGGTTTCATAATTATTAGCCAGCTGCTGCATCTGCAGGGCACTAATGTGGAAAATTGCAGGGTCTGCATCCCTTTAGATGTGATTTCCTATTGGAAATATCTCACCAAAAATGACAATACTGTTGCAGGGGATGCCCGATATCTGGCTTGTAACATAGTATAGGCTTCTGGGAAAATCAGTGAGCCAATCACACAAGCAGGAAATTATGTTTCTGGGGGCGTTCTGTACACATTCTGTGTACAGAACACCTCTAGGTAGCCATCGGTGCTGGGGAAAGGTCATCTAGAGCCCAGGGTGGATATGCCAAAAATTGTGCCCCCCCACAAGATGTGTGGGCATTATGTGTCAGTGAGAATCCACTTTCCCTCGAAAAAACTGAGTACTAATCGGCATGATAATAACCCCCTAACCATAAATTGCCCTCCCAGTACAAATCCGCCCCCCTGCTGAAATCTCCCCTTCCAGTGCAGATTCCCCTCCCCAATCCCCCCACAGATTTCCCCCTCCTAGCACAATCCCCCCCCCCAAAAAAAAAAAAATTTCTCCACTATCGAGCCTGAACCATACCAAGTCACATGCCCTCAACATGGGCCTCTGCCCCCACCCCAAAGCACCTTGTCCTCATGTTGATGGGGGCAAGGGCCTCATCCCCATGTTGATGGGAACAAGGGCCTCATCCCCACAACCCTGGCCGGTGGTTGTGGGGTATACAGGCGGGGGCCCCCAGATCCTGTCCCATGTGAATGAGTATGGGGTACATAGTACCTCATACTCATTCACCAAAAAAGTGTCAAAAAGTAATAAAAACAGAGGCAGATTTTGACAATTCCTTTATTAAAAAATAGAAAAACAATGCCCCTTGATATAAATCCATCATCAATCACGCTGCCATCACCACCGCCGCCAGAATCCAAAAAAAGAAAAAAAAATGCTCCCACCATCCCTGAAGGCTGGTCGCCTACTGCAGGCTCCACAGTTTGACAGTTGTTAAATAGGTAAGGAGTGGGGCCACCTAGCAGTGAGCGGGAAGATTGATGATGGATTTACATTGGGGGACAATGTTTTTTATTTTTGGAATTGTCAAAAACTCCTTTTATTACTTTTTGACACTTTTTTGGTGAATGGGTAGGGGTACTATGTACCCCATACTCATCCACTTGGGGGGGGGGGCAGGATCTGGGGACCTCCTTGTTAAAGGGGGCTTCAAGATTCCGATAAGCCCCTTGCCTGCATGCCCTCACAACCACTGGCCAGGGTTGTGGGGAAGAGACCCTTGTCCCCATCAACATGGGGACAAGGTGCTTTGGGGTGGGGGGGCTCTGCTCTGCTTTGGGGTGGAGACAGTTCTCTCACTACACAGAACTGACAGCTTTCCACTCTTTTGCTTCTCTCCAGCTCAGAACTTTGTTTCCACCCTTTCCTCTCAGTGATGGTCTCTCGTCCAACTGCCCTGGACCTCTCCTACCCGACCCTCAACATCAGACGGTTTCCGGGTCAATCGTGATTTCATGAAACGACGTGTAAGTCCCCGGGCACTAGGGACCGGATATTACCCACAAGGACTCCAGGACGACTTTGTCTCATCCGAAGTGGTACACGATTGGTGACACTTGTCTTCCCATACCTCTTCGGACTAAAGGAAAGTCCCACCTTTGTTTCAAGACTCGACCTCTCTTCGTTTTCTCACCTTTCGACAGTCAAGACACATCACTCTCTTGACAGAGGTGGGGTTTCGTCTCG
>BLSH010159704.1:556278-584368 GCA_018402905.1 Glandirana rugosa
CGCGGTCCCCCATACCTACCGCCAAGTCCTCTTCGCCTACTGTGGCAAGGAGACCTCCTACCTCTCCCTAGGCCGGAACTTACCCTGTGTCACTCATGTTACCGTGGACATGTGGGGTGACGACATAGGTGGGGTTGGAGTAGACTGCTGGGACTTGGCTGGGAGTCTCTGTAGGAGTGTCGTCACTGGTGGACATTGAATAGAGAATTGTGTGACTGTCTACTTCACTTTCCCCACTTTCGACTTGAGAGGAAGGAGTCTGTTCTATACGTTTTCGAGTCGCAGTCCGCTCCCTGAGCTTTTGCATATCTTGTCTGAGGAAGGAGAGTTCAGCTTTCACCCCTTTCACTTCATCTGTCAGTGTGTTAAGAGATAAGTTACAGGTGGTCACTGCTGTGAGGATGTCTCTGAGGGTCGGTTCAGGGTCGTCAGATGAGGTTGGGGTGGATACAGCAGTGGGGTGTACAGGTGCCATTGTACTCACTGTGTCCCATTCAAGGCCGGATCCCTCTCCATCCTCCAGAGGAACGGTGTCATCCGCTTCTCCTGAACCGCCATCCATACCCCCTGGCGCGGGTGGACAGCGCGGGTCATCTTTAGGCAGGCTTTTAGAGAAAAGTTTATGTGCGGCTGCCATATATTTGGCCTTAGCCGTTTGTGAGTGCGGGAGCTCGGCGCCATCTTGGAGCATGAGGTCCGCGGTCCTTGCTTCTTTATTTTTCCTGGACATGACAGCAGGAGGTTCCAGGGCTTCCCGGACAGCGCTCTGTGTGTGGGCGAATACCCACGCCGATTGCGGGGGTAGATGTAATCAGGATTAGGGGTTTCCTGCAGGATCAATGGAGGATTCTCAGCGGAGCTCACCGAGGAGACGTCTGCTCACATTCGCCGCTCAGCCACGCCCTCCTGTTTTGTTTTTTAGTATCTTTCAGATCACCCTGTCCGAGGGGGGCAGCACACATTTGGTGTTTTATTCCTTGATGCTCCGGTTGCCTTTACTTCGAAGGTCTTTTAGCGCTGGAAACAACTTTTTTCTTTTGTACAACACCTTTTTACCTGATGTCAAAGCCATCATCTAGTCCCACTGCTCTGTGAGCCAGTCACCTGTAACTACTATTCAGCTAGTAAAGTCAGGTCACCCTAAACACCCATTTGTTCTTGATTAGGGATTTACTACCTCAAAAATTAGCTTGACAGCCAGAGAAAGTAATTTCCGAAAGCCAGCAGTATTTCTGTCATGGCTGGTTCACTTGATAAAAAAACAGTTGCAAAGAGGCTGATACTCTTGCAGGACCAAGGGCTCCAGAGCACTTATGTATTTCAATGAGCCCTGGTTCACAGTGCTCCAGTGCGAACAAAAAAAAAAAAAAAAAAGCTGCCCGCATATTTTTCATGTCAATGCGGTGCGATTTTAGCCATCCTAAATAAATGGGCTCAAATTGCACCACACAGAATCACGTGATTTGCACAGGAATGGGGTGCGATTACTGTGCAAATCACATGCGGTGTGCAGTGTGAACCAGGGCTCAATATGGTGAATATATACAAGGTGCAGTAGTCCCATACAACCACATTTCCCCCATATGTTCACAGCAGTCATCACAATGAGCTATAACTGTCCAGTAACTGATTTATTGTACCCTGCATAGAAACATAGATAAATGGTGGTTTGTTCCTCGAATCTACCTTTTTTATTTTACGGATTTACGGTTGACTGACTTACTACATCTGCTAGAGGTTTGTTCAAAGCACCAGCTACTCTTTCAGTAAATAATAGTTTTGAACTTTCCTACTGTTAGTTTGAGGTCAGGTCCCTGTGTTTTTGATCTTGGCTTCATATTGAAAATACAGCCCTGCTGCACCTTATTCACCCCATTAAAGTGGTTGTCAACTCTTGACAACCACTTTAGCCTACAGGTACGTCTATAACGAGGCTTACCTGTAGGTTCCCTGCATATCTCCTAAACATGCATGATTTAGGAGATATACAGAGTAATTCCATGTGACTACGTCATCGGGCACATTCGCAGTGCCTCTCTTCACTGAGATCGTGCCGCGATTGGCAAATGACAGTCGGAATCCGCAGCGCTGGAAGGAAGAAGGGTGAAGATGGGCCCTTCCTAAAGTGGGGACAGCACAGGCTTCCAATGCAGGGAAGTGTCACATAATAGGTTAGTATACGATGCATACTAACCTATTATGCTTTTACATTGCAGGGTAATGCTGAGCAACGAAGAGGAAGTAAAATCCATCAGGGTTTACTTCCTCTTTAATGTATTTAAAGGTTTCAGTAGAGTCTCCGATCAGTAAAACGTCTGAGGGATAAAACCTGTTTTGTCGCCCATCTCTGGATTCATTCTTATCAATGTATTTTTGTTGCGTAAGGTCTTGCACACCTTTGGGTCATCAGCAAAATGACATAGTACCTTTGCCCACCAGGTCTTCAGATACTGAACATCATTTAGAAGTTAAAAAGAACAGGACCTGGTAGAGCTTTGTGGTACACCAGTGACTGTTTTGTTCCAAATAAACCCTGTTTAACCACTTCAATACCGGGCACTTTCACCCCCTTCCTTCCCAGACCAATTTTCAGCTTTCTGTGCTCTTGCACTTTCAATGAGAATTGCGCGGTCATGCTACACTGTACCCAAATTAAATTCTTATACATTTTGTTCACACAAATAGCGCTTTCTTTTGGTGGTATTTAATCACCACTGTAGTTTTATCATAAATTGATGCCAAAATGTATTCTGCTACAGGTCTTTGGTAAAAAAAAATAATCTGAATAAGTGTATTGGTTTGTGTGATCACGGACAGATGTACGCAGATAATCATGTACAGATGTGTGCAGATGATCATTGGGACAGAAGAGGGACAGGTGTTTTTATTGTGTGTGTGTGGGGGGGGGGGGGGGACTTCGTGTGAGGACACAGGGGACATGTGTGGGATGATGACACTTTGTGAGGACACTGGGACAGTGATCAGTGTGTAAACAGCTCATACTCACTGATCACTGCCGGCTGCAGTGTTCCGCTCTCCCTTTCCTCACTGACAACTTTCGTCTGAGGAGAAGGAGAGCCGATCGCCTAGCAACCGGCTTTCTGTTTACATCACATGATGGCTGTGATTGGACACAGCCATCATATGATCAGGAAGGCCAATCACAGAGCCCTCCTGACGATTTGAGATGCGCTGTTTCCGGGTGACACAAGCGCATCGGGATCGCGCTGCTGCAGGGGCACGAGGCCGCGTTATCCCGCTCCTTTTGAAGGACGTTCCTGAACGTCCACGAAGGAGGAAGCGCCCACCTGGCCGTATATATGCAGTGGCTGGGTGGGAAGTGGTTAAAAGCATGTTCTGATATCTATCCTTTAGGCAACTGCTTATCCACTGAATAGGTCTGTTGCCTTACTGAAAGAAGTTGTCCAGACAAACCCTTTTTCTAATTTTAGGATGTAGTAGGAGAAGTTTAGAGGCTATTTTGAGGGTTTTATTGCTGTGTCCCTGTTGGGGATATTTCCCCTCGCTTAGTGTCTTGGCGACACCATGCAACAGAACAGGATAGGAGGAAGAAATATTGTCAACCTGAACTCGGATGGGCAATAAAACTGACAGAGTGCTAGCCATCTTCTAATCTATCCAGAACCAGCTACATTTAAAAATGAGAACATAAAAAGATGGACACTCACCTTCTTGCTCTGGAGTGGCGGCTCCAAGCCACATCCTCACCGCCCTCCGCCCCTCTTCTGTCATCACATTAGGATAACTGAGGATATAAAAACAGATCAGAAAAAAACAAAAAATAAAATAAAAAGGGATAATTACCAGAATGTAGCCAAAAATAGAAAAGAATAAATTCCCAGTTTACTGTCATCAAATTGTACAGGGACCTTAATGGAAGGCTGTCACAAGCTTTACTGGGCATTAATACACTAAGCAGTACAGTCCTGGAGGCTGCCCCTTGAAACAAACAAGTCAGCTCCCAGGGTACTGCCTCAACAGGTTCTTAATGTCCCAAGGTATAGATGCCTAGCACAGCTGATTTCTGCTATATCCCTGTATATTTGCCTGGCTCGTCTTCCTCACCGGCTCTGCAGCAGACCGAGGAGGAGATCGTTTCCCCGATTCGATGCAATGTCTTCTGGGGTTCTGTGAAGAACAGTGAGTCAATTAGGCAGCCATATGTAAAAATTGCTCTCATGCTGACAACTGTCATACTTACGTGGTTGTGATAATTTCATCATTTGTTCTCCTGATCAGCAGAACGGGACCCTGAAACCTTGCAAAAAAAGAAGACATGAGTAACAAAGTACAAGACAGGAAACTTTATCAAGCAGAATAATAATAATGCGGGACAAAACGTCAGTCAGACTTTAAAACCACTCTTCTCTTTGCTCCCAGGCCACTCTATTCAGCTGCCAGCAGCTAAGAAAACATCTGGTACTTCTGGGTATAGAATACTATTTGACTCACCCATTGTGATTGGCCCAGAGCTGTCACATAAAGGTGGGGAGGCAGTCAGCCCCCTGTGTAAGCGCCAATTAGAAATGTAACTTAAGTTTACACAAGGGCGTTTTTTTTTCACTTGCCATAGGACAGCAATAGGCCAGTCACCAATACTTCTGGATATGAAGGAGAATGTGACAGCGCTGGTGCTTGATGATTGGTCCAGCACTGTCACCTTGAACAGGTAGGTGGTTCTTAGCCTTGTGTGCCCTTTGACTGGAGTGACTCAGCTTACAGAGGGTGCTTTCTCCTCACTCCCAGCACTGAATGGGAAAGCAAAGGCAAGAGTACATTTTGCTGGGGGGGCGCTGCATATTAACTGCAAAGGTTCACTACATGGAGCCTACAGGCTGTAGACTGTTCTACAAATATGCATGGACAAGGGAAGCTCTCAGGGGCCCGCTAATTTTGAACAGACTGCTTCAATTTAAAGCAGTAGAATATTGGACAACCTATAAAGGGTGTGATGCAACAACTGATGTGCAATGACTTAAAAAAATTATGACAATCATGGAGTTTTAGGAACATATTTAGCATTAGTACCTGCATAGCTGTTCTGCATTGTTTAGATTTAGATACTTCCGGACTGTTCTGGTTACCAGACCTCCTGTATGAAAGAAAACCAAAATATTAATAGACAGAGAAAGTTAAACACATTTTCTTACAATCACAGAGCAATAGAGATATAAGAGATGGAAATAAGAGCATCACAGGGACATGACTTACGCCAACTTTCCGGCATCACTTTCAGGGCCAGAGGAACCAGGTCATCAAAGGAGGCATCAAGGACAAGAGCACTGATGTCTGGATAGGACATACAGGCCCATGTTGCTGTGGAGAAAAAAAAAAAAAAAAAAAGAAACTTTCAGGTTTCTTATAATCATCCTATTTTATATTGCCATTCACAAGGAGAGTACTGTGTATTGTGTTTTGTATAAATGCTAGCTGCGCCATATTCTGTGCAGTATAGGTCTATATAAGGTACTATATTCATAAAACAATGTCCATAAAACAATAAATGCAATATATACAACAACAGGATTCATTCCAATAATTCCGGTGTCCAACACCTGTGTTGGTCAATAAAACGTATTCACTAAAGTCCATTCAGTTTATAACATTTTTCTGTTATGTGTAACTTGGGGGGTTATTCAAACTTATGTTCAAACTCTTTATCCTAGTATTCTAGATCTGCTGCTCTTCTTATGGTAAATCCCACATCAAAAGCGTTAACTGTTGGTGCCAATCCCAGGGTTATAGTGGCTTGTCCCAGCCTTCTCATTCCTACAGCTGTCCCTATGGGTCCCCCCTTACCAGAACGCTGGTCTTTATGCGCCTTCTTTCCCCTTAGTGATGAATCAGTATTCCTCCACTGTTCTATGCAGCTTCCGTGTGGGATGTTTCAGTCAGCCGTATGTTCATTAGACATATGTAAGGATAAAGAAGAGCTCCATAGTGTAAAAAGTTTCACTTTATTTTACACCCCCTTCTCCTAAAAACATGCTTACATTCATAAAGAGTCAAACTCGCATTGTGCATATAAGGCAGCGTACATCACCATTATCCTCCTCTGCTAAAACCTCTCTGTTTTTTTTTTTTTTTTACGTTTCCCGGGTTGAGACGATGAACCGTCCTAAGTGTGATAGTAGCCATGTGGTCACGCCCAGACGCGTTTCGTCATTCCGTCTTCGCGCCCCTACACAGGACAGCGCATTGATCATAGTCTCAACCCGGGTTGTTTGAATTTTTATGAATGTAAGCATGTTTTTAGGAGAAGGGGGTGTGAAATAAAGTGAAACTTTTTACACTATGGAGCTCTTCTTTATCCTTACATATGTCTAATGAAAATACGGCTGACTGAAACATCCCACACGGAAGCTGCATAGGAGAATAGTGGAGGAATACTGATTCATCCCTAAGGGGAAAGAAGGTGCATGAATACCAGCGTTCCGGTAAGGGGGGACCCATTAGGGACAGCTGTAGGAACGAGAAGGCTGGGACAAACCGCTATAACCCTGGAATTGGCACCAACAGTTAACCCTTTTGATGTGGGATTTACCATAAGAAGAGCAGCAGATCTATAATACTGAAATACTGGGATAAAGAGTTTGAACTCGAATAACCCCCCAAGTTACACATAAAGGAAAAATGTTATAATACTGAATGGACTTTAGTGAATACGTTTTATTGACCAACACAGGTGTTGGACACCGGAATTATTGGAGTGAATCCTGTTGTTGTATATATTGCATTTATTGTTTTATGAATATAGTATCTTCTATAAACCTATACCGCACAGAATAAGGCGCAGCTAGCATTTAGTCAGAATACAAAACACAATACACAGTGCTCTCCTTGCGAATGCCAATATAAATTGACTCAATGAAATATAGCAGCAGCCAAATCAGACAGCCCAACGCATATATCTAAACGCACAAACAAATGCAAACTAAAAAATATTACTTGAGCGCTGGGTACAGGGGTACTATATTATTACCTCTGAAATATACAAGTACAATCATCCCATTATAATCCTGTTCACAATCATCTATTAAATGAACACAGAGTAGACAATCCAGGCATATTGCAGTGGTCCTGGAATGAAAGACACCCGTAAATCCCTTTCTTGAAGTACATTACAGGACACAGGGACCTTCCCCTCTTTGTGCATGTTCAACTGACACGCATGTGAGCCACAGCACCCTCTCATGTGAATGGACAAAGCGTTCTCAAATGGAATCCTAGCTCAAAGCTTTAGGAAAATCCTCTGGGCAGGACCCAATTCTCTGAACGAAGTATCTGCCTTTAAAAAGGGCCTCAAACCTTATATACAGTACATAGCTTCTTTGACAATCTCAGTGGATGAGGTCCTGATCTTCCTACTCAGATAGGAAATGGCCAGGTCTATGGCTAAGGAACCCTACTTCTTTGAAAACTCCTTCAGCATGAGGTACTAAAAGGTAAACTGCTCGGGTGGCGAAAACAACTTCTCCGATGAGCCCAATCAGCATACATCACTTCCTGTAAATGAGGGTCCACGGAAATTGATTTGGGTTTCTTCCGTGGCCGGCAGGATCCAAATCCAATGACTTTAACAGTAGTGGATTCTGGAAGCATTCGTTTCCATAGTCAGACAACAAGGTTCATGGAAAAAAAAATAAATAAATAAAAAGGGGCAGACTCGATGGACTACTCAGTCTTTTTCTGCCGTCACTTTTCTATGTTTCTATCTTTCCGACAGCATCTGCCAAACATAACTGTGGTCCTCTGCGCCTGTGACAGTCCAGGACTCCAAGCCTCTTCCTGAGAGGATTCTTCCATAGAAGACTCTCGATCCTTCCTCCTCATCCAAATGATGTTTCTCTGACACCTCAGCTTTCCACATTAAGGGAGAAGGGCAAGAAGCAGGTCCCTATTTGTGCCCTAGACCTGTAAGAACCCCTGAAAACTATTCATGCAGCCTGGAAGTGGCTGCCAAAAATACCTACCTTGATACAAAGGAATTGGAGGAATGTGCCCCTGGAAAATAGAAAGGCCAGAAAAGAGCAGGGATTCAGAACTAAGCTAATCCACAAGGGAGCCAATGCAGTGCGAGATGTGCAAGGGTCTCCCCCCTACTTGACAAAAGGGAGCCCACCCATTACCCCCTCTAACTGTCTATCTGTTTGCCAAGACTTGTTGATGGTCAACATGCCTTCTACTCCTGGAAAGGGAATAGCTAACCGGCTGAGAGGAGTGGCAAACAACCCCCACTGAAGTGTCCCAAATACTTGCAGGGAAACACCTGAAATGTCTCTACTTCTACTGCAACATTGCCGCCGGTTGGGTGGAATGGCACATCTTCTGTACCCAGAAGACCCAGGGGAGCCTTGCACTTGTGTAGAAGCCAAAAGAGTGATCCAAAAAAGGCAGCTGAACATGTGCACCTGGAAGTGCATGATTGGGCCATGCTCATGCAAAGCAGCAAAGTCCCATCCCTTTTGAGCCCTTTCACAGCGGTGAAGCACTGAACCAGCACCCACAGGCAGCCCTGTACAGCTACCACAACCGACAGCACACGCTGCCCAACAGTTAAGGGAACACTTCCACAAAAGGGGGGGGGGGGCACAACTTCCACACAAGAACATTTACTGTTCAAAGCTGCAAGGCCATGCTGAATCTTTATCCATAACATCAGGCACACCCAAAGGGCCTTCAGGGACATGACCACTCTCAATGCCCCCAACCCCTTCACCTTCAGGGAATCCCCAACCTAAACCTGTGAAATACCCTGCCAGCGACTCACCAGATACTAGGTACCCCGGTGAGCATTGCCTGAAGGATCCAATGTCGGCCAGCAACTTTACAGGCCATACTTGTTCTTCCACAGGAGGGTCTGAGTACTGTCCCTCTGGGCTCCAGATAAAGCCATTCTCTACCCCAGCAAGGGAATGTTGATTAGACACCAAAACATCTATAGGCTACCGCCAGCAAAGTTTTAGTGAGGCTTGACGAACACGTGCATCACCTATGGACACTAGCACAAAACTGAAGGCAAGCTGTGCTGGGAATTTTTATGTCTGGCTGGAAAGACCTGCCTTTTTTTTGGCCAGTGTCCATTCATCAAAAGGAGGCAGCTTAACCCACTGGTCATGTCTTGTGATGTACGATTAAGAAATAGGTTTCTATTTAGGTTTCTTTTGCTATTGGGGATTTATTCTCATTCCTCACCTGGTAAAATGGTTGTCACCAGGTGTGGTAGTGAGTGGTAGTACAAACCTGAAAGGGGTTCTAACCCTTCCTAACTTTATTCAAGACGGAGAAAAAAAAAAAAAAAAAAAAAAAAAAGGAGTTTAGCTGAAAATATACTTTAGGCCCCTTTCACACATGGACCGGCCAGGTCCACCTGTCCGTTTTTCAGGCGGACCCGATCGGATGCTCCATTCACCTTTATGGAGCGACGGACATCAGTGGTGACATGTCCGCTGCTATCCGATCCGCTAAATCGAGACTGATGGAAATCCTATTTTCCATCCGTCTGGATGATCAGATGGAATTGGATGAAAACAGGCGGATCCGTTTTAATCCAATCTCCCATAAAAGGACAGCGGGGCTCTGACAGGTCCGTCTCTGCACAGTGAGCAGAGACACAGACCTGTCATCCTCCAGCTCAGCAGGGATCAACAGATCGATCCCTGCTGAGTAAGCAGAGTACGTCAAAACGGACATACCATGTGTGAAAGGACCCTTATATAGATTTTACAGATTAGCTACTTAGGGAAAACTTCTGGGGCACACTGCAATTGCTCTCATAACTGGTGAGACTATCAGCCCAACTGCAACTCCATTGCTTTCAGTGAGTCATGTATTTATAACATCACAATTATAAAAAGGGACAAGGTTTTAAAAGCATTAATACACTGACATTTTTTTACATCAAGCTGATTAACTATACGCATTATTTAAAAACGACATTAAAAAAGGCATTACAGTCCCTTAAAGGGGTTGTAAAGTCTCAAGGTTTTTCACCTTAATGCATTATATGGGGGCTGGGGAGTCCTGCTGTCTATGGCAATGGACGCAGCAGCGGGACTCGGGAGCGAGCCAGCATGGGTGCCCCCATGGAAAGTGGCTCTCCGTGGGGGCACCCGATGAAGAGGAGGAGCGCCAACGGGGCACTCGAGAAGAATAGAATCGGGGCTGCTCTGTGCAAAACCCTTGCACAGAGCAGGTATGACAGGTTTGTTATTTTTATTTTTAAAAATGCAAACCTTTACAACCCCTTTAAAATCTTTCCTCTGCCACATGAGGGATTTACATGTTAATGCTTTCTAAAGCAAAGTGTTGTTGCCTGAAGCAGGTATTAAGATTTTCATGTTCATATTATAACAAAACAAAAATTGAAGTGACTGGTTGCTAAGAAAATCATGTTTCATGTTATACTGTCTCCTGCCTTCAGACCAGTCTTCTCCTTTACCATCACCTCCCTTTTTGATTTATTCACGTCTGGCAGCCCCAGTCCCCTCACACCTGTGAAGCCGCCGATAGACCAGGCATAAACAATGATGTCTTGCATTTTGAAGCCGAGCCGATACAAGGCATACTGGATAACAACATCCATTGCATTTGCTTCATTCTGAGGAAAAGGGACACCCTGCAGAAGAAAGACCTTTGGTTAAAGCATTTAGTTTAAATAAAATTAGATGCCTATATACATTGCTACAATTTTTGAAAGCCACTGCAGATTCATAAAGCTTTCTGGTCTGAATAAACCAATGTTTTGCTTCATCATGTATCTTATCAGAGACTGCTAAGTGAGAGGGATTGCCCTTATTATCACCACCTGAGCAATCTCAGGTTTGGAATATGCAAAGAGGTTTTGGAATATGCAAAGGAGTACTGTCCGCATCGCTGTATGAAACACCTTAAAGTAGAACTATAAAACTTTTTTTCATTTTCAATAGAGTACGAAGGTGTTATAATCCCTGTAAGGTTTATTTTTGCCATCTTTGTTCCATTGGGGAGATTTCCCTTCATTTCCTACCCAATAGCCAAAACAGGAAATCAGAAGAAATCCCTGCAAATGAAGGCACTCTCAATTAAAGGTCACCAGAACTAGCATCCCCATTGGAAGATTTCCCATCTATTACTGTTCCGGGGACATTCTGAAATGTGGGATTTTCTTTTACTTTCAATGATAACGGTAAACAGGACAAATAGAGAGGGTGAATCTCCTTAATAGAAACACAGACAGCAATAAAAACTGACAGGTGTTCTAATTCATCTCCACTCTATCCAAAACGAAACAAGTTCCCAAAGGTGAAGTTATCCTTTAAGCTGATCATACATGGGTCAGTTTTTTCAGTAGGCCAGCGGGTTGAAGGACAAAAACTGACCCAAATTACCCCATCCGCATATTCGATGTGGATGGGGGATTCCTACCAGTTGTGCCTTTGTATTCTGACAGTGGGGAGACTTTCTGGCTGTCAGCAGATGCTGATCAGAACTGCAGACTATTGCATGTGAAGCTGATCAAGTGACAATACACAGACAGGGCGACTGATCCACCAGTTCAGCACAGTGGCCACACAGAATGGATTGCCAGCTATGTATGGCCAGATTTAGCATGTATTTCAGCAAAAAGTAAACCCCAACCACCAGTGAGGTCTCTTATGCGACTTCCAGAAAAGTAGGTAGACAATCACACTAAACAGGAAATAAGGATTTGTAAAGGGAGTTCAAGACAAACTTTAGGCAGATTTAAAAAGATACAACTTAGCCACTTTAGCACCGGACATATTCTGACACTTCTTGCACATATGTAAAAATCAGCATTTTTTTTTTTGCTAGTAAATAACTTAGAACCCCAAAACATATATATATATTTTTTTAAGCAGAGGCCCTAGAGAATAAAATGGTGGGTGTTGCATTTATGTCAGGCGATATTCGTGCAGAGGTTTTTCAAAAGCAAATTTTTGGGAAAAAATAAATTTTGCTGTACACAAACCCAATACAACACCCATTTTTTTTTTTAAATATAAAAGATGATGTTACGCTGAGGAGATGGATACCAAACATGTCTCGGTTTTAAAATGTGCACACCCGTGGAATGGCGACAAACTACGATACATTAAATTATCCATAGGCGACGCTTTAAAAGCCTTTAGGTTACCAGTTTAGATTTACACAGGACGTCTGGTGCTAGAATTACTGTTCTTTCTCTGATGTTTGCGGTGATACCTCATATGTGGTGCGATCGCTGTTTACATATGTTGGCAGGACCTACGCATGCGTTTGCTTTTGCACGCGAAGACAGCGGCACTTTAAAAAATAGGATTTTTTTGACTTACCGTAAAATCCTTTTCTCTGGTTCATTGACGGACGCAGCCTCTTATTCTTGACATGTGGATATGCACCTTTTACCAGGAGTAGACTAGGCAGAACATAGTTCAGACAAAAAAGCAAGCTAGCCCCTCCCAGGGGGCAGTACTCACTCTGCATAACCCCCTCCGCCCTGCTAGCATTTCAGTTCGTAACAAGCAGTACAAACTCAGAACACAGAGGGGTGGGTGCTGTGTCCGTCAATGAACTCAGAGAAAAGGATTTTAGGGTAAGTCAAAAAAATCCTATTTTCTCTTTCGTTCATTGACGGACGCAGCCTCTTATTCTTGACATGTGGGGACGTCCCAAAGCAGCGTCAGCCAAAGAGGGGTGGGCAACAACAACAACAACTGTACCCAACGGAAAAGTCTCCGGGAGGCGCCAGATGCGCCTACACCACCGCCTGCAAAACTTTGCGCCCTAAAGCAGCATCCGCAGATGCTGACACATCAACTTTGTAAAACTTAGCAAAGGTGTGCACAGAGATCCAAGTGGCAGCCTTGTACACCTGAGACACCGACGCTTGGTGTCGGAAAGCCCAGGAAGTACTAATCGCCCTGGTGGAATGAGCCGTGACCCGAAAAGGGGGTTCTCGACCCCAAACCTCATACGCACGGGTCACAGTCTGTCTGATCCAACAAGAGATAGTGGCCGATGAGGCCGCCAGTCCTTTGTGCAGTCCATCCGCCACCACAGACAGCGCGTCCGACCTCTGAAAGGAGGCCGTGGCCGTCAAATACACCCGCAGAGCCCTAACCACATCCAAGGAGTGCAAAGCAACCTCACTAGGATGTGACGGCGCGGACACAAAGGAAGGAAGGACGGACAATGCCCTCATTAATGTGAAAAGCGGAAACCACCTTCGGTAGAAATGAAGGAGATGGGCGTAGCACCGCCTTGCCCTTATGCAGGACCAAGAAGGGAGACCTACAAGACAAAGCCGCCAACTCAGACACCCGCCTGGCGGATGTGATGACCACCAAAAAGGCCACCTTTTGCGAGAGCAACAGCAAAGAAATGTCTCTGATCTTTTCATATGGTGGCTTCTGCAGTACTGAAAGTACCAGGTTCAGATCCCACGGCGCCAGGGGTGACCGCACCTGAGGGGCCACATAATGTACCCCCTGTACAAATGTACGAATCAAAGAGTGCGTCGCTAACAGGCGCTGGAAAAGAAATCGCTAGGGCAGAAATCTGCCCCTTGAGGGTACTCAATGCCAGTTTTTGATCCAGGCCTTGCTGAAGAAAGGCCAGCACACGAGCCACTGAAAAGGAACAGGGGTTCCACCCCCCAGCCTCGCACCAAGCAATATAAGCCTTCCAGGTGCGGTGATACATCTTGCGTGCCATGGACTTATGTGCCTTAAGCATGGTGGGGATCACTGACTCAGAGACCCCCCTATCCCTCAATACCTGGGATTCAATAGCCAGGCCGTCAAAGCCAGCGAGTGTAAAGCAGGGTGCAGGATGGGCCGCTTCGCGTAGCGGAAGCCGCCAGGGACCATCTGTTACCATCCGTACCACGTCGTCGTACCAAGGACCAGAATCCCCTCCACTTCTATCCTGAGCAACAGGCGTGGAAGAAGCTTGAGAGGAGGGAAGGCGTAAAGGAACGGTACGGAGACCATGGGGCCACAAGGGCGTCTACGGCGTCCGCCAACAGATCCCTTGCTCTGCACACAAAGGTTCGCACCTTGCGATTGAATCGGGACGCCAGCAGGTCCACGTCTGGCATGCCCCACCTCTGGCAGATCTGACGGAACACTTCTGGATGCAGTGACCACTCTCCCTGATCCAGAGTCTAGCGACTGAGAAAGTCCGCCTGCCAATTTTCTACGCCCGGAATGTAAAACGGCGGAGATGGCCGGCACATGAAGCTCTGCCCACCTCAAAATGTAGGCCGCTTCCGCGGCTGCTGCCACGCTCTTTGTGCCGCCCTGATGGTTTACATACGCCACCGCCGTGGCGTTGTGCGACTGCACCCGAACCGTTCCACCGTGCAACCTCTGACCAATGGGAGAGGCAGAGCCTGATCGCCCACAGTTCCAGCACGTTGAAGTCGGGACTCCTCCGATGACCAATCGGCCCTGGGCAGACAAGCGCCCCAGGACTCTTCCCCAGCCCGCTAGGCTGGCATCGGTCATGACAATCGACCACTCCAGGGGAAGAAACAAACTACCCCAGACTCAACGCCGGGGCCCGTAGCCACCAGGCAAGAGTCCCCCTGGTCTGATGATCCAACCTGATCATCCGATCCAGAGACAACGGAGACTTGTCCCACTGCAGCAGAATCGTCCGCTGCAGGAGCCTGGTGTGACTCTGGGCATACGGTACCGCCTCACGGTACCGCCTCGAAGGCCGACACCATGTGCCCCAACACCCGCATGCAAAAAACGGAAGGAAGACCACCGTCGTGACAGCAGAGCCCTTACCGCAGATTGCAGCGTCAGCAACTTGGCCGGAGGCAAGAACCCTCGCCTGCTCGGTGTCCAGTATCAGGCCCAGATATTCTAGGCGGCGCGATGCGACCAGCGTGGACTTCTGAAGGTTGATCACCAGCCGAAGTCCCGCAGGGAGGCCAGGGTGATCAAGACGTTGTCCTCCAGGGCAGGAGCCGACTCCATCCTCAGGAGATCCAGCACCGGAGCCAACAGCTTGGTGAAGACTCGCGGAGCGGAGGCTAGGCCGAAGAGGAGAGCCACAAATTGGTAGTGGAGGTCCCCCACCGCGAAATGCAGGAACCACTGATGCCGAACACAAATGGGAAGGTAGAGGTACGCGTCCCTGATGTCCAGAGAATCCAGGAAATCCCCCTGGCGCAACTCTGCCACGACAGAACGGACTGACTCCATCTGGAATTTGCGCACCTTCACGAAGTGATTAAGCGCCTTTAGGTCCAGAACCGGCCTGACTCCATCCTTCTTTGGAACCACAAAAAGGTTGGAATAAAACCCGCGGAACCGTTCCGCAGGAGGGACCGGGATAATCACCCCCCTGCTCGAACAGAGCCTGGACAGCCCCAAACAGAGCTTGCCGACGCCCCGGAGGGAACCTCAGATTTGAGGGGAAGAACCTGTCCGGGGGCAGGGTACAGAACTATCTTGTACCCGGACGACACCACCTCTCGCACCCAAAAGATCCGAGATGCGGGCGGTCCACCGGGCTGCGAACCCCAGAAGCCGACTCCCCACCCGAGCGTCGGGCAATCAATCATGCAGAGGCAGGCTTCTCCTCCGTCTTCCCGGACTTGCGCTGCCAGGGACGCTTTTGGTTCCCTGTGGCAGCCTTGCCGGACCGAGCACCTGCGCCCGCTGCACCGGACGCACAAAAAAAACGCTTCTGGGTAGAGAAAGAGGGACCCTGTTTTCGGTATTGCTCCCGCCGCTTGAGTTCCGGAGGAAAAGTACTCCTCCCCCTGTGAAATCCTTAATGAGCTCATCCAGGGAAGTCCCAAACAGCCGACCGCCCTGAAACGGCAGGTCCATGAGGAGGTCTTTTTTCGACACATGGTCGCCCGACCAGCACCTCAGCCACAGCAGCCGTCTAATGATGATCGCAAAAACTGCCAGTTTGGACAGCATGTGAGCTACGTCCAAGGCCGCGTCGCAGAGGTATCTGAGACCCTGCGCCAGCTGGTCAGCCAGCTGCACCGACTCCGAAGGAACCACGAGGTCCCCCAAATCCTTGTGCAACACAGTCACCCACAATCGCTGACACCAGTACTGGCCGCCCCCACCACCAGGAACAGAACCTTGGACACCGCCTCCGTCCGCCTGTCGGCTGGATTTTTAAATGATGGAGAACCCTCCATCGGGATAGTGGTAGCCTTGTTCAGGCGGGCCACCAGCGGGTCTACCACGGGGGACACCCACTTCTGCAACAAGCTATCCTCAAAAGCATAGCGCACAGAAAAGTGTTTTGGTAATGCGAACTAATGCTGCCACTCCTTGTAGACAAACTGATCAAAATATGGCACATAAGGGAAAACCTTAAGGGTCCGAGCTGGCCTATGGGACCCAAAGGCGTAAGCCGCCTCCTGCGACGTCCCAGCCTGGCCCAAACGCAGTGTCTCGCGGACGGCAGCCATGAGGGAGCCCACCAACGCCTTTTCCCGCGATATGGTGGCCCCCTGCTCCTCCTCACCGTCAGAAGGGTCCAATACCCCATCTGACAGATCCACGGGGGTCCCTGTTAACACATAACCCCCTTCCGGCTCCGAATCCTCCTCAGAGGATGGGGTGGAAGCTTCTTCGCCACCCTCCTACCACGGACCGGTTCCACCTGGTCGAGAAATTCCTCCAAAATTGAAGTCAACTTGTCTAGTGAGACTACAGGTCCCAGCGCCACCGGAGCCTCCGCAGAGACTTCCGAGACAGACACTCCCAGTGTTTAGCCGCCATTGCGCCACCCCCCGGAACACCTGTGAGGCCTACAGGCCGCACGCCCGCCACAGGGCCACCCCTCAGCTGCCCCCGCACAGCGGCCCGGAAATGCACAGGAGGACCCGCACTGCGCCACTACCAGCACCCCAGGGAGAAGCCAGCTATACTTGCTGAAAAGTCTGCCGTATCTGCCTCACTGCTGCTGCCGCTGCTGGGAGCTCCCCCGCATGTGCCGACCGCACCGTCCAGACTGAGGAAACGGCGCCACAGCACATGCTATTTGCCCATCAGGAGACCAACCAAAAATGGCAGCCGAGCGATCGCTAGAGGCCAAAACCACCACAAAATGGCTGCGACTACGGCAAAATGGCGGCCGGCCCCGAAAAAATGGCGGCGATTGGCGCATGGCCAGGGGACCCATGAAAGCAGCAACGAAGGCGGGATGCGGGGGGGAAGGAAGGTGAGAGGGACGACCATAACCATCTACACCCAGACCCCTCTCCGCACCCCGAGGGGGGGGGGGGGGGGGAAAGAGTACTCACCCTTCCAGACGGGCGCAGCGGGTAGCCACCCGAGACAGACCTGCCGTCCCTACAGATGGGGAGGGAGCTTCCGGCCATGCGACACCTCGACACGAGCCGCAGCCCGGTCACTCAGTGCGCTGGCGGGACGCTTAACCCGCCGGCCGCCCCGCACGGAACGGGGCCCAATGTGGCCGACCCCGCAAGCAGCTAAGGGACGGCTCGCATCCGTTGGCCGCGCTGGGGAGACTACCTGGACCTAAAGATCTCCAGCCTGTCACTCAGCCGGCTGCTTGATTGCATTCTTCATCAGATAGCTTGAGCAAAAACAAAAAATTGGGGAACCGCAGATCCCAGCAGGGAGCCTGGTCCTACTCCTTGCACTAGGTAGATAAAAACGAAAGTGCTAGCAGGGCGGAGGGGGTTATGCAGAGTGAGTACTGCCCCCTGGGAGGGGCTAGCTTGCTTTTTTGTCTTAACTATGTTCTGCCTAGTCTACTCCTGGTAAAAGGTGCATACCCACATGTCAAGAATAAGAGGCTGCGTCCGTCAATGAACAAAAGAGAAATATATTTTTTAATTTTATTTAATTTTGCTATTTTTACACTGTCTCTTTAAATTGTCTGGCCTCAGCCATCTCTATAGTCAGCTGACGGGATGGAAGAGCCCGAGAAGGCAATGGAAAGATCGCTTTTACATAAAAGTGCATCGCCGGCTAAAAAAAGAATAAAAAATCTGCAGGCATCATCCCGGTATAACCACTTCAGCACCACATTGTACTGGTACGTTGCAGAAGCTTCAGTGGTTAATGCAGCTCTGCATTCATTTATTCATCACAAAATGTATTTTATCCGCAACTTGTGTAAGTACCTGCATTTGACACTTGGTCTCAGCTCTTTGCCATCTCCTGTACAGCAACACTCTGACCGGAGAGGGAGAATCGCACAATGACAAGGAGCCAATCAGCTGTGTTTCAGTGCTCATATACCAATGAGAAACATGGTGATGGAAGATAGAGTGACAGAGACCTGAAATAGTCTGCTGCCTCTCCTGTCACTGTCCAATCACAGTCTGGGGAAGGTGTGGGGACCTGTAAATGTTACTTAACTGCAGCAGAGAAGAATCAGGTTTCCTTCCCTGTCAGAGTTGTGCTGTGTGGCAGAGCAGTGTGAATTGTAGGACTAACAAAATGGACAAATACAAATCCTTTGCCAGGCTAAAGGGATTGCAAATGACCACCTTGTAAAAATAACCCACCCATTCAGTCTAAAACAGAAATGAAAGACAAAACATTTTTGCATAGATCTAAAAAAAAAATGCTTTTTTCCCCCTTTTAAATAAGTGATCACATTCCCTCTGTTCTCCGCTGCATACGAGCTGGGGAGAGAAGAAGCAGCAGCAGCACTCTGAGCTTCCTAGGGAATGGCTGTGCAGCAGGAAAGGGGAGGGGGGGGGGCGTGTCAGGACAAGTCTGATCATTGGAAAAGACCAGCATGAGTTCTCAGCATAGCTAGAGGACTGACTGTGTGCTCTCCTGCTTAGTGTGGTCAATTAATAGGAAAGCAGAGGGACTGGCAGGATCGTCAGGGATTTCATCACATAAAGGAAGCAATACAAAGGGCACAGAAGCCTCACTCATACAAGTACATGGCACAGCAGGTACATATCAGGAATATGAAGTGTTGGGATACCGAACGCTTTAAAAGAGCTCCCTTCTATGTATTTCATCTGTGTATTTAGTGGTTTGCCTGGAGTTCAGCTTTAAATCACACAAAAACAGTGTGCAGAACGCCCTCAGTACTCCATATTGCAAGGAAGCAACATTTGAATTTTTGGCAGTTACAGAAAATCACAGCTGCTGAAGATCAGAAAAAGAACAAAAATACAAAATGGCTTTTGTAGTAATTGGACATGTAATTAGTTTTTTTGCAAAAGTGGTGTATTTTTTTTATAATGCCAAAGGGAAGATCTTCTCAATACTAAACTAGGTTTTTAAATTATTGATTTGTAGTAAACTGAAAACAGAATGATTGCCAACAACACCACATTGCTCAAGTGATTGGATTTTTTCTTTTTTTTTTTTTTTTTTTTTTTTTTTTAAAGAACAGGTTATACTTACCTGGTCTGTGCATTAATTTTGCACAGAGCAGCCCCAGTCTTCCTCCTCTGGGGTCCCCCGCTGGCTCTCCTGGCTCCACCTACCTTCAAGTACTCGTGTGGGCTCCATCCCAAGCTGGCTCTGTATGCATCTATTGACACACAAAGTGTGGCTCAGCCCTGCTCCCTCGCCACAGGATTTGATTGACAGCCACATGAGCCAATGGTTCCTGCTGCTCTCAATGGGTCCAGTGAGGAAGAGGAGAGAGAACTCTCCGGCACAGCGCTGGACCGAGATCAGGCCAAGGGAGTAAGGAGGTAGGTGCACATAATTTTTTTATCTTAATGCAGAGAATGCATTAAGATAAAAATAACTGTAGCCTTTACAATACCTTTTAAAAGGCTTGTTAAATCTCCCAGGGGACCCAATGCAAGAACTTGTCCCTGTTAAAATCTGTGCTGTGGTTTCAGAGTGGTGTATTTGGATAGCTAACCCCCCCCCCCCCCCTTTGTACTGATAAAAGACTGAGCCCACAACCTCCCACAGCTGCCAGTTAGTTCATAGGATGTCAGCAACTGGCAAACCACACTTAAAAGGTTTTTGATAGTTCTGACAACAAGCTCTTTGACTGGCTTACATGTAAAGTGTTGTTCTGATCGAAATACCAAAGGACATGCCTCCTATACACAGCGTGTCTGGGAGTGGACTGAACTAGCGTGGGTCAGAAATATAGAACCCTTGCCTTAGCCTAGATTACAACTTACCGTACTACCCGCAAAACCAGGATGATTCCACCCGAGGACAGAATAACCAGCTGAAAGGAAGAAAAAAAAATCCATAAGTGCATACAATTCAACCTAAAAGGTTACTTTCCTGTAGAGCCCTTTCTATAATGGCATAATTATATTGCATACATTTTAGATCATTAACCCTTTCCTGCCTGCAATCTGTAATTCACATTCCCAAACAAGAGAGCCCCATGCTAGAATTATAATAATAACCATCTTTGCTTTGACAATCCCCAGCCGAGACATTAAAGGGGTTGATGGCTCTCTATCCCAAGAGACACTGACAGATCTAGTCTCCAATCAGAAGGTTTTAAAATCATTTGATCACTATGTCAACTATGACATTGTTTTCAACATGTAGACTGAAACTGTCATTGACAAAATAAAATTGCAGATAATACTGTCTATACAGCAGGCCTGAACTTCCTGTACTCTACTTCAGGAACAACTGAGCAACTTTAACCACTTCAGCCCCAGAAGGATTTGCCCCCTTCCTGACCAGAGCACGTTTTGCGATATGGCACTGCGTCGCTATAACTGACAATTGCGCGGTCGTGCAACGTTGTACCCAAACAAAATTGAGGTCTCCCCCCCCCATAAATAGAGCTTTCTTTTGGTGGTATTTGATCACCTCTGCGGTTTTTATTTTTTGTGCTATAAACAAAGAGCAACAATTTTGGGGGAAAAAAAAAAAAAAATTTTTTTTTACTTTTTGCTATAAATATCCCCCCCCAAAAAACCCCAAAATGTATTCATCAGTTTAGGCCGCTATATATTCTTCTACATATGTGTGGTAAAAAAAAATAAACAAATAAATATTATATATATAGCGCAATAGGCGTATATTGATTGGTTTGCGCAAAAGTTATCGCGTCTACAAACTATGAGAATTGATTTATGGTGTATTTTTTTTTTTATACTAGTAATGGGGGCGATATGCGATTTTTATTTAGGACTGCGATATTGCAGCAGACAGATCAGACACTTGACACTTTTTTGGGGCCACTGACATTTATACAGCGATCAGATCTAAAAATAGCCACTGATCACTGTATAAATGTCACTGGCAGGGAGTGGGTTAACCTGCAGGGGGCAATCAAGGGGTTAACTGTGTTCCCTCTGCGTGTTCTAACTTTGTGGGGGCTGGGCTGGCAGGGGCATGACAGATCTAACTGATTCCGATTACAGGTATCAGTAGATCACTGTCATGTCACCTGACAGAACGGGAAACCGCCGCGTTTACATCGGCGGTTCCCCTTTCTCCCTTTCTAGAAGGCGATCGTGGGTTGCTGGCGGAGACAACTGCGCTGATCGCCGTTTATAGACAGCGATCTGCGCAGAGCTGCCAACCTGCCGCAGTAAAATGTACGTGACGCGGTCGGCAAGCGGTTAAACACAAATGCAACAAACATACAAGCCCAACACGATAACACTGGCACCAGGGTGCTTGTTGCCCTGGATGCCGCCAAGGCGTTAGACTGTTGAGTGGGAGTTTCTGTGGTCATGCCTGCGGCGTTTCGGCTTTGGTCCTAATTTTATAAAGGGAGTCCAATTATTATACCAATCCCCCAAGGCCAGAGTATCGGTAAATGGGTGCACGTCTGATAGCTTCCCCTTGGGTAGGGGTACCTGACAGGGGTGCCCCCCATCTCCCCTTCTTTATGCCCTAGCTGTAGAAACTCTGGCGGCCATTATAAGAGCGAATTGTAGCATAGAGGGGCTGAAAATCGGGAACTTTGAGGAGAAGATAGGTCTATAGGCTGATGATATGGTGTGACCTGGCGGACCCCCACCACTCCCTTGTGAAAGCCCTCTCCACCATTGAAGGTATGGGGAAATACTCGGGACTATGCATTAACTGGGATAAATCCCAGATTCTCCCCCTAGACCATTTTCCTCTTTCGTGCGCAGTAGTCCCCCTCCCGCTTAGAATAGTATCCTCTATTAAATACCTGAGGGTCATGGTCACCAGATCTCTGACGGAATATGCCCCACATAATTTGGAACCCCTACATGACCTTCTAAAATCTAAGACTCAAATATGGGCTAGGCTGCCCATCGGAGTCTGTGGCCGTATTAATGTCATCAAAATGATCATCCTCCCCAAGGTACTCTACATGGCTTGGCATGCCCCACTCCCCGTGCTCTCTAAATTTTTCAAGACCTTAGACTTTATGCTGAACACATTTATGTGGGGCTCAGCAAGACACAAACTGTCATGGGTCATGCTGAAGAACCCTACAAACATGGGTGGTAGTGCCCTTCCAGATCTTCAAGCCTATTATTTAGCGGCACAAGCGTCACACCTCTTCCACCTGATGAGATCCGACCTCCCAAGATATATGTCCCTTGTGAGCCATAGGCCCAATCATCCGACACATGCTCCCCTTCAGACAATCTTGAGGGATTTGACGTGTTTCTCACTACGTAATCCCGACTCAGGCATGGCCCACCATCACCGATACGTATGGGGCTGGATTGTTAAAAGGACACAATACCCAACATACCACACACACACACACACACACACACCCATATGGCACAACAAGGACCTGCCTGAGGTGCTTACGGTCCCTTACCCCAAATGCTGGATAGATCAAGGCATGCTATACACCAGCTCCTGACCCCCAGTGGATTAACAACATTTCAGGAACTCAAGGCCGAGCACAATCTCCCTAATAATTTTTTCTTTAGATTTCTTTAACTAAGACACGCGCTGACGACCCAATTCCCCAACAGGTTTCCACTACTGTCTACCCCTGACGGGATCGGCATAATTCTTGGAGACGACCCTAAGAAACTGATAACTTACCTTTACACGGCTATACGCCTTCCCGCTACCGTTGACCTGGCAGACCAAGCCAAAACCAAGTGGGAAACGAACATTGGGGACATCCAGGATGAGGACTGGGACGAGATTATGGAGGGGGTCAAACTGGTATCCCCTAGACTATCAGACCACCTCACTCAATTATATATATTACACAAAACGTATCTCACCCCTCAAGAGACTCGCCAGATATCAACCAGGTAGGAGTTTGGCCTGTCCTAGGCGTGATGCCACGAACGGCACTTTTTATCATCTGATCTGGTCTTGCCCCAGAATCCAGACTTTTTGGGCACAGGTCATTAATTTTCTCCATGATGATATGGGCTCCCCAGCCACCTTGGACCCTAAACTGTGTCTGCTGGGTCTGTTGCCAGAAGCGGACACAGACAGGTACCAGGCCACATTTCTCAGGGAAACCTTGTTCCTAGCCAGAAAAGCTATAGCTCGGGTTTGGCTGCAATCCACCCCCCCCCCCCCCAAACATACAGGTCTGGCAAAGGGTTGTTAATGCCACACTACCCCTTAAAAAAAATCTCATATGAACATCGTGGATGTCCCCGCAAATATTCCAGAACCTGGGATAAATGGTTATCCAGTCCAAACACATGCCAGGACTGAATTAGGAAGCCTTGGTAAATAATGGGATGATAGCTTGACACTGTGGTCATCTTTTGGGATTAACCGGTTTCAAAATATTTGTGTATTGTCATAATGAGCATCGTACAAGTATCAGATTGAATCACCTTATGAATGTGTTATGTATCCTATATGTTCTGCAGCTTTTCCAATAAACATTATCTTTGATTTAAACATAAATGCAACAAACAGAATATGCTGGACGGATATAAAATGCTCATCTGACCTTCCAGCGGAGTGGAGACACAGCCAACCTCGTAGAATCCAGCATTTCCTTCACAGCAGATAACCTATCCATTGGGAGAAAGATAAAAAGGTTAAAATAGTTTTTCATGAGGATTAAGATGAAATTTACACGTCATTTTAGAAAAGCCAATATCACTGAAACAGGAATACATTAGGATATACGTATGGCAAACATGAGTTCTCAAACCTCACATTGCTGTACTATAATATCTCCTGTCCTGATCCAGCGTAACAGATGGTGAAATGTGGGCTTAAAGCGAACCGGTCACAACAGCTACCTGCACAAACTCTCAATATATTGTAACTTACCAGATAGAAGGTGTAAACAAAAACACATTTTTAGATATCCAAGTCTTCAGTGCACCCAGGGTGCATTCTAATCTGGGGAGTACTGCCCACTTTGGCTACACCTTCTGCTCCAGACATGGAAGGAGGTTCTTGAAAAAGTGGGCTCCTACACCCCAAAATGTTTTTTTTTTTCTCCTCTTTTCACCAGAGTCTGGCTCTGCTTTTTCTTTATCATTATTCTATTCTGAGTATTAAATTCCTGTGTGTACATCTGATTATCAGTTGCTATATGACGAAGTGGTGATTTACCTATGTACATGCATGCATTTTTTGGCTATAGATTGGAATTAAACAATGGAACAAATACCCTTGCTGTGTTATGCTTGGTGGGATATGGCAGACTTGGATATTTGCACCTATTGTTTAATTGGGCTTATATGCTGAATACAACATTATTGCAAAAGCGTGCTTATGTGCTGTGATTACTCTGTATATTTAAAACCAGAGTTCAGGCTCTTCC
Source organism: Glandirana rugosa (assembly GCA_018402905.1). Lineage (NCBI taxonomy): Eukaryota > Metazoa > Chordata > Amphibia > Anura > Ranidae > Glandirana > Glandirana rugosa. The sequence goes on from BLSH010159704.1 coordinate 580,954, forward strand.
TATAACACTCCTAAACTCTTTATGGCTGTGATCACCTGTTCTTAGGTATGATGTATAGTGAGTGACCTTTGCCAGAAAGAATACTGAATTACGATTTCCTCAGGAAGGTCGAGTAATTTAAATCTTTTGCTGCCAGGCACTCCACTTTTAAACTCAGGTGCCCAGACTATTTTTGCAACTTTTTCATTGCCTTTCTATTTTTCCCTTACAGCTTTCAGAGTTTATAAAAGACCCCCCCTAAACCATACATTTTCTCAAAGCACACGACGAGTAGAATAAAAAGGAGGCGCTACTGATTTTCAAAGGCCCCGTGATATATGCACAAATATTTATCAAAAATAATATTTTCACTAAAAATAGACTTCAATCATTATAAGATACAAATACACAGGAAATTTTAACAAAAAAACTGCTAAATAACTACTAAATATAAAAGCTTAACCTGTATTGAACAACACATTTTTGTGTTTAAATTCCGCCTTTGTTAAATGGTGAAAATAAAAAACGTATGCAAAAATGTAAATAACCAAATCTCTCTAAATCTGGAGGAGGTTTTCATTTTTCTCTTACAGCTTTCAGAATTTGTAAAAGACGCTTCAAACCATATATTTCCTGAAAGCTCGTTTTTAAGGCCCCACGATATTCGTAAAAATGTTTATCAAAACAATATTTTCGCGAAAGATACACTAAAACAATTATTAGCAGATACAAACAGCAAAGCCACTGATGAGAGCAATCAGTTTGTTCAGCAGCATCTGCTGGACAGTTTTGCTATAAGCTCATGTCACTGAATGTAGGTCCGTGTGGCGTACAGACCTGGCCAGCTTGAAGCAGTGCTGTAGCTCTGTACAGACCTGGCAGTAAAAGGATTAAAGTAGATGTAAATGAGTTACCATCAGTTGGCTAAAGCATTGTGTATCAAATTGCATTTTTTTTGCAGTCTTTATTGAAACTAATCTTCTATTGCCAAATTACATCCACTTCTTGACTATATGCACTCCAGCATTGACTGCATGGCATTTGTCAGCGCAGGGTTTTGACATATCTCCTTCATATACATTTTTATACAACAAATGCCTGAGCAATGATTATCTTTGTGCCAGTCATGTGAGTAGGCATGCACTTCTCATATGCTGAGATTTAAATTTAAGAAACATAGGGATTAGAGAGGACTTGTATTTGCTGGGTGATCGATTGCTTATTGGGACAACTTTTTAAGAAATGGATTGGAACCAAAAGGAACAAGGCAAAATAAAAAATATGGAGGAAGAAAGGTAACTGCTAATTACCAAGACAACAGCAAATGCAATACATGTAAGCAAGGTTATCATGGTGAACCTGTTTTTTGTTTTCAAGGCTATGGGAGCCAATTAACATGGTTAAACTGACACTGTATGTTGCGCTTACCAGCTTTGATCCAGTGCTGCCCCCGGAGCTCCTGCGGTCCACAAATATGGTGTCTATTTCATTGCCATCACATGCCAACAGCTTTGCTCGCTTCCCTTGATACTGTGATTGGAAATATAGAAGAAATTTAGCCTGAACTAGAGGTAGAGCAGCAATGGTAACACTGTTAAAAAGCCCATGGTGCAGAAAAAAACAAAAGAATATACAGATATTACACTTTTTATTCTTACCTCTTCCACCAGACGAGCCTGACCCTGTAATAACATGGGCATGAGAGCCTTCTGTAAGAGGTACACAGAGCCGGGGTACAGCATCCTTCGGCCGAATGAGTGAGCTACAATATAGCTAAAAAGAAGCAGCAGCATTCAGTTTCAATAGGTCAGCATTCCATATATAAAGTTATAAACGAATGAAAAAGAGGGGAATGTGCAGCCCCGCAGCTTTAAAACTACTGACTGCAGCATTTTCTGACAGAAGGTTGACAAATCCATTACCTGGTTATCTGACATGGGAGTTTCTGCACCCTCTGTAACATGCTGTCAGCAGCTCCACGTGTTCGAGGCTCTGGTTTCAGCAATGACACCCCACCCGATGACTTTTCTGTCTTCTCATCTGTACTGCAGAGACAGGGAGATGGACATGATAAATCAATGCAAGTACAAAAGTTGTCAACTATTGTTAGAGAAATATGCCACTGGCGTGCAGACACTCAGTAGCAGGTAGAAGTGGATGTGACAATGTTTCAGGGTTAGAACCCCTTTCTCAAGTCATATCCACCTGCCACATTAGGGGCACATATGGCTGAAGCCACGCTCTCTGGATTGCTAGGGGTTGGCCATGAGTACAGGCCAGCCAGAGGAATGAATGGTCCAACTGAAAATATGCAGTAGAAACTGGACACAATGAGGACTTTTTGTCAAAGACTTTGCAGTTATAGGGAGAGCCGCATAGTGAAGAACCCGTGAGTGAGGCTGAAGGGAGTGAGGTACTGTCGTGATCATCAGAGTAAAAGCAATAATTCTAATCACCAGACCCGTGTATCTCCAAACTGGTAACCTATAAAGGCTTTTAAAGCATTGCCTATGGAGAATTTTAGCTTCTGTAGTTTGGCACCATTCTATGGGCGGACGCATTTTTAAAGTGTGACGTGTTAGGTACCGATTTACTTAAGGCAACATCAGCTTTTATATATTACAAAAATTTGGTATTATATTGTGTTTGTGTGCAATACAATTAAAGTGTATTTTTTCCCCCCAAAAAATATTACGTTTGAAAAACCACTGCGCAAATACCGTGTGACATAAAATATAACACCCGCCATTTTACTCTATAGGGCCTCTGAAAAAAATATATCATGTTTGGAGGTTTTAAGTAATTTTCCAGCAAAAAAAAAAAAAAAAAAAAGTAGAGTTTTACATGTATGTGAGAAGTCAGAATTGGCCCAATAATGAAGTGGTTAAGAAATTAAATACTTCTAATTTTTTTAAAAACACTACAGACCGCTATGGGCAACTCTCTATTTTTGTTGCACATTTTATAGCTTGTCTACACAATGCAGATGGAAGTCACTATAATTATCCAATGGCAGTGGTGTCTGCCAAAACTTTTGGCTTTCCCCACAAATACATCTGTCTACATATTTAGACAGGGTGTCTTACCTGCTTGTCTCATCCCATCGGAAATCCACTGGCCAACTGCGAAAGTCAAAGTTGTAATTGGAAAGCAATTTCTGTGAATGAGACAAAAATATTGTCAGGTTGGGGTTACCAGAGCTCCTGGCTCCTAGAACACACACATGGCTGCAAATGTGCTTCATAGCAAAATTTACACCTGATAAAAAATCTTCATAATATAACAAGAGTACAAAAACCTGAGACTTTATGTAAGAGTTCACATATCCCAGCTACATTGCAAATTAATACCTCATGGTGATGTGTTGCCTTGCAGGGAGTAGAATTAAAAAAAAACAAAAAAAAAAAAAAAAACACAACACGTCAACCGGTCACCT
>BLSH010159704.1:584378-599573 GCA_018402905.1 Glandirana rugosa
CATACGTTTAACCGCTTTTGGACTGCCCCCCCCCCCCCCCCACAGTTAAACTGCGGCAAGGCAGCTCTATTGCTTCGTCTAATAGATACAACGGGATTGCCCGCAGCCCCGATGCGCGTGGTTGGTGGCTGTGATGTCCGCCGGCCACCTGCGATCGCGGTACAGAGAGGCAGAACGGGGATCTGCCTATGTAAACAAGGAGAATCCCTGTTCTGACAGGGGAGTAGAGAGAGATAGTCTGTTCCTAGTGATCAGGAACAGCGATCTCTCTGTATTCCCAGTCAGTCCACTCCCCCTACAGTTAGAAAGCACCTCCCCAGGACAGATTTAACCCCAATAGTGTTAAACCCCTTCCCTGCCAGTGTCATTTATACAGTGATCAGTACATTTTTATAGCTCTGATCACTGTATTGGTGTCCCTAGTCCCCAAAAAGTGTCTCTTGGGGTCAGATTTGTCCGCTGCATTGTCGCAGTCCCGCTAAAAATCGCAGATCGCCGTCATTACAAGTAAAAACAATATAAAAATCCACAAATCTATCCCCTATTTTGTAGGCGCTATAACTTTTGCGCAAACCAATCAATATATGCTTATTTTTTACCAAATATATGTAGACGAATACATATCGGCCTAAAACTGATGAATACATTTGTTTTTTTATATTTTCTTTTGGATATTTATTATAGCAAAAAGTAAAAAATATGGTTTTCAAAACAGTCAGTCTTTTTTGTTTATAGCGCAAAGAATAACCACCACAGAGGTGATCAAATACCACTAAAATAAAGCTCTATTTGTGGGGAAAAAAAAAAAAAAAAAGGACATCAATTTTATTTGGGTACAGCGTCGCATGACCATGCAATAGTTGGTTAAAATAACTGCCATATAGCAAAAAAAATGGTCTGGTCTGGAAGGGGATAAATCCTTCCGGGGCTGAAGTGGTTAAAAAGCATACCAGCCCATCTGCTTACAAAATAGTATATGCGGCACCAAGACTGGTTTAAAAGCATTGCCCATCTACAAATGAATGTATTGTGTGTTCTGAGATTACACTCATGTAACCCATACAAAGCATCAATTTTTTGTACTGTGTAAAGTGCTAGTGTAGGACTTACCAGAAATGAGAACCCTTTGGCGCAGTTGGTGACCTAACATTTTGGCCAAAATAAAACAAATTCCTCTTGATTTTGTATGTTTTGAAAAGCAATTGAATAAATGTGTTTAAAAACGAAACCAACCCTCAATGGTGGAAAACAATAACTCTTGGGCACACTACAAGAGAGAAGCAGAGTACTGCAGCAAGATTTGGGCTACACCAGTCTAGAGACAACAGACAGCCAGGCTGATTTGCTAATTAAACTACAAACTGTTGGGAGTAAAATTTTTATATATAGGAATCGTTGCATACATACCATAAAAAAACAGCTAGATTACCTTGTTTTCTGGACAGTTATCCATTCTGTTGCTCTGTAAGATGCTTATAAACTGAATATATTGAGGATTGGTCCATCTGCCCAAACCTGCAAAGAAAATAAATGAATATATGGATAAAGGATAAAACTGTCCAAAACAAACCACTGAAAAAGGCCTGAGAAAATTAATAATCGGTTTGCAACCCATTAAATCAAACCCTACCAAATACTGTACTGGGGTCCACCTATTTTGGAGTCTTTTCAGCTGTAGGGGAGATCCACACCTCTCATTGCTGTGACAGACCGTGTTAACCTTTCCAGCAAAACTTTTGGTTTCAAACTTCCAATATATTTAAGAGGAGAAACCACTGGGAGGTCCATGACCCAAATATGTTCTGGCACTTGACTTCTGGTGGCTTTGTTACAAGAACACACAGAAAATGTATTTCGGTCTGTGACAGCTTGGATTGTCAAAACTGGTCCAGTGTAGGAGGAGGAGATGTGCCTGCCAGGATCCTATACAGCCATCAGGTTGTGTTCGGTAGGGTAATGTACAAGGTTTTCTTATTTCAAGTCTCTTACCTCTCAGACACGCCACTCCCGCCAGCAGGAAAAGCAACGTCATGCCATACTGTCCTAGGAGTACCAGCCTGGTGACGGACATATGTCCTACAACAAACAGAAAAAAATCAGCAACAAATATTGTGTTTTTTGAACAATGCTGCTTACGCTATGGGGTATTTGTAAACAGTATAAAAGTAGATCGGCGTGCTACCCTTAACATCTTATCAGATTTAAAATATTTTTTTACCCCAGTGAGGGCATTAAAGCCAATCCCTGATCTGGCTTACCTTTTCGGTACATGTAAAAGGCAGCAAGTGGGGATGAGTAGTAAGAAATGGTCCAAAGTACAGACACCTGGAATAGAGAAGAAGTAGTATAAAACACACCAGTCACAAAAGAAAACAAAAATCGCTTTATACATGCATCCGTTAAAACAGCCTTTAGAGCAAAAAACTATTTACTCCATGTATTTACTAAAAGTGCAAAACCTGGTGCAGTTCTGCATAAAAACCAATCAGCTTTCATGTTTTATTGCCAAAGCTTAATTGAACAAGCTGAAGTTAGAAGCTGATTTCTACCATGCAAAGCTGCTCCAGATTCTGAGTGCATCAGGTTAAGTGCCTTTTTTCATTTCATAGAATTCAGTTTTTTTTATTTTACAGGCCTCTGCACATTTACATGTAGATCAAGCTGTCCAGCAGCAAGTGACAGTTACAAGAGTTGGGACAAACCATATATCAAAGGCTTCTGCAATTGCTTATAAAACATTAGCTAGAGTATGGACCCTATCACACGAGCGTTGTGATCAGGTCAGTTTTTCAGATGGACCTGATCGGGCACCCCAATTAGCCCTATGGAACAGCGGATGTCAACGGTGACATGGCGGCTGACATCTGCTGCTATCCGATCCGAGAAATCCAGACGGATGGAGAGCCTATTTTCCATCCATCTGGCGGATTGAATCGGATGAAAAATGGACAGGCGGTCCATTTCTATCCGATCTCCCCACAGAGGGGAGTGGGACTCTGACAGGTCCGTCTCAGCTCAGTATGTGGAGACAGACCTGTCATCCCCGCCTGCTCAGCGGATCAATCACCCGCTGAGCAAAACTGAGTCCACCGAGTGACGCCTGTGTGAAAGGAACCTATAGTTTTTATTTATTTGCTACTTGCAGTCCATCTAAGACTATTCTGTCCACAGGGCGACAATGCTGCTGCACAATTTTCTAAAAACAGTGCTGAAAACCTGTTAAAGGAAGTTGAAATATACTGGATCTGCTGGCAGGATACACAGGTAATAAAACTATGCTGCTATGGGAAGTGGCAGCCATACCGCTACTTGTGAAATAAACGCTTTCGTTTGCCAAAACTATTTTCAGGTTGCCGACAACCCTATGTTACATTCAAAGCAGAATTAGACCCTCCTATCCTCTTGCAGCCAACAATGGAGCCATGTTAACCTTCGTTTAGATCTGCAATTACAATGGAGCTGCACACAAGATCAGCTAAGACACCAGCCCTTTGAGGGCTTGGAAGTTTGGTTGAGAGCGAACATAAGGGCACTGGCAACTGACAGTTATAACCAGAGGCATGCTTTAAAGGCAGCATACATTACACGTGCACTAGTAGGTGCAACATGATAGAAAACAATGGTATAAATGACAAGTCTTGAATATACAAAATTTGAGCTTACTTTAGGGAAACCGTTCACTTAATGGGTTTAGTGCCCATGCACATTGGCATATACAGTTTCCACAGGATCTTGCTGCCAGCAAAATAAAGTTGTTTGCACTCTGTGCACATTGAATGTTTCTGCAATGTTTACATGTGTCCAGTGTATATCAATTGTATTGGGTGCCATTGCTGCCGGGCAGAGCCAGCATGTAAATATCAATAATGTGTAACCAGCGGCACACTTGCCGCACATCTTCCCCCGATTATTTCAAGTGGCAACCCATGCCAAAAATTACCGTCAGCCGATTCAGAATGACTGAAGATTGAGATCGTTCTGCCCCTGCATTACATGAATGACTCATTTAGGGGGAGAATCCATGTACAATGGACGTTACCAAACATTTACATGTCTACAGAGTAAAATACAGTCCATGCACAGGACAAGGAATACAATTTTTTCTAGTTTTGGATTACTTCGTTAAACACTGAAGACCAAAATGAAGCAGTCTGCATAGGACACAATGCCCCTGCATTCAGATCAGTATGAATTATAAATCTGCAACAAATTGGAGACCCATAGACACGAGTCCTTAACCTCCCTGGCGGTATGATTATGTCAGATTTTTGCATCTAAAAGCGGTACATTGTTTCACATAGAAATTTGTTGTTTTATATTGTAGGCCTGTAATTCTTAGGAATAACTCACTTATAGCTGTCCAAACAAGAGTCTAGTAGACATCCCGGTTATGATAAAGTTTGAAATGCGAAATCATAAATTATAATATAATAAAGAACTATAAATAATTTTCAAAAATAATAATAAAATGTATTCAATAATGTAATCAAATAAACACTGAAATTTGCCCTGTTGCAGAATTGTTGCGGTCGTCACTTTCAGTGTCTGATGACGAATTTCCCAAAGAATCAGTATCGCTCAATTCTGCAAATGATTCTTATTTACTATCACTGTTTTCTAGCCGATCAAAAAACGATTTTGACGTAAAAGATGCTTTTTGGTTGCCATGGACATAATCATGTTTCCAGGCAGAAAGAATGGCATATATAATATAAAAGTGCATGCAGGGCACTGGGCAGACCACTAGGGACAAAGGGGACGTGAAATGATTTGGTACAGTAATGTAATCTTACAGATTACAGTGTACTGTATGTATACTGTGTGTGTTTCACTTTTTGAATTTGCCGCCAGAACCCGTCTCTATGCGATGCGACGCTTGCAGGGAACGGAGCCCGGCATCACAGTGAATCAAGCGGAAGACACAGCCCACAGACAGCGGGAGGTCATCGCTGGATCCAGGGGACAAGGTAAGCAACGCTGCCTGGATCCAGCGATACAATCCTGTGTGGCTCAGGGTTGCCGCTTTTGGCAGTGAAAAATTAACCCTGAGCCACACTCGGGAATACCACCAGGAAGGTTTAAGTAGCACTCCAAGGAAACAGCTAAACAAAGAGTTATAAATTCTCCTTCTAGTGTTCAGCGATGTCAGGCACTGCAATCGGCAAACTTGACCAAATATCAGATCGAGAATTTGGAATATATTTACCAGCAGCAGAAGCCACAGAGGCCAGGATTTTTAACCAGTCTAAGGTTAATCATATACTCACAGTAAGGTCACACAGGTAATCTCTAGTTAACAAATTAAGTGACTTAAGCCTCGTACACACGATCCGATTTTTGGACAACAGAACGTCCGTTTCTTGTTGGATGCTTGTCATGGTCGAAAGTGAAGCATACTAACAATACGAAAAATTTTCGCACGACTGAACTCAACATCAGCAGTGATTTAATGTTTTGAATATTTTTGCATCTTCTTTTCCTTTCCGAGCATGCGTAGTCTCGGTCATACGATTTTTTTCATACAGAACGAAAATTGGACATTGCGTTGTCATATGAAAAAAAAAAAAAAAAATTCTAGCCTGCACATCCTGCTTTTGTCCGACAAAAAATCTAAATCTGCTGTCGATAGGAGCATACTAATGGTAAGAATTTCGGACGACATGCCATCTAACGAATATTCCCGTCCGAAAATCGGATCGTGTGTACGAGGCTTTATGAAAAAGATTTTCTGCACCAGTGATGGTTTGGGTGTGGCAATTATTACATAGTTACATAGTTAGTCAGGTTGAAAAAAGACACAAGTCCATCCAGTTCAACCAAACGTTATAAAGTGGAACGTTAAAGGAGAAGTTCACCTTTAGAACATGTTCCACCTGCATTTAGGGTGGAGGATGTAACATGTTCCAGCAAATGCTTCCACTCTCCCTCCGATCTCCCCTGCATGTGACAGAAGGCAAGGGATCTTCTCCCTGCACCCGTTGTCAGAATTTAAAAACAGCATGGCTGTGCGGGGCTCCACCCATGCAGCCATGTCATTCACTCAAAGTTTTCTGAGTAAATGAACTAAAAGTACTGCGAGGCCGCTGGTGAGCGCTCTCAGTCCATTGATTCTTCCTGCTATTCATTGACCGTCTGCCCATATCGGAGGCACAGGCAGACAGTGTACTGAGTCTGCAGGATCCAGGCATTGCACCCATTGATCTGCTGATCAGGGATGCAATTCCTTATGGGCTGCAGAGTAAAATTAAAAATAAATGCACATTTTTTTACCTACAACAAGATGTGCATTTATTTTTTTGTAAACAGTGAATTTAGCCTTTGATCCAAAAATTTAAATAAATTGCGAACAGACAGGTTTTCTTCTTAATACAGAAAAGATATTCTATAGGGTTGACTAAAACTGGAGAGTGCAAAATCTGGTGCAGCTGTGCATGGTAGCCAATCAGCTTCTAACTTCAGCTTGTTCGATTAAGCTTTGAAAAAAAAAAAAAAAAAAAAAAAAAAAAAATACAAAAAAAAAAACAAAAAAAAAAAAAAAAACCACAGTTTTAGTAAATTAACCCATATATCTTTTCTGCATTAAAGTTTCTTACCTGGCTGCCATCACTGTACATTGCTGGGATGAATGCAATCCCACACATGTGCAGGAATAAAGTTACGTCGGCATGGCCAAATAGGCCAAAGTGAGGAATCCAGAAGATGATGGTGGAAAAGAGGCCAGTGGTTGGTGGGCATAGTTCAACTTTCAAGGGTATATACCAATACAATCGGTTATTTGGTGTTTATTGGAAATCACTTTGTGGAGATCTATACTTTTTTCTTGACAAAAAAAAAAAATAGTATTTACAATGTGAATTGTTTTTACAGACACTGTATATAGAATTACATACTATACATAAGGCTTTATAAAATTACAATTCATTGATAAGCCTATTTATTATTGTATATCACCATTCAAAGGATTACAGGTTTCCTCTGCAATGAAGCTATAAAGACCTAGGAATGTGTACACCCTGACACAGCCAACAGTAGCTGGGCATCGTGTGCACCAGGGACATGCAGTCAGGGGAGGGGCAGAGCCTCACCTGCCATGAACATAAAAAAAAAAAAAAAAACACTTCAAGGGTCATAGTTCGGCGACCTGAAGCCAGAGACCCCACATTTGGGGGGATAGGCAGCTGAAGTCCTACCCCACCACTGGTAAAAATGTGGGGTTCCTATCATCAAAGATTCTGGAGATACGGGGCTCCTTGCCCAGCCTGTCAGAAGCTACATACAGAGCAGCCGGTTTAAATCAGCAGCAGACAGAGGAAGTGCTCACAGTGCCTCTCCTCACTTCTTGTCAGAAGCACTGAGCTCAATGGACAGCTTGGAGCCTTGGACCAATGGTAAAGCAACATTGGCCCAAGCTGTCCAATAAAAATGCTACAGTGGAGGCACGCCTCACTGCAGTGTCATAGAAGGGGGCATGTGTCTAAAAGACAAATGCTTCCTTCCAGCCCAGGCCTCTTAACTACAAGGAAAAACATGGGTTTATGTGTATAAGATTTACCCACAATCCAATGCTTTTCTCACACAGTTAAGAGGGAGAATGAGAATCTGCTGCTGAAAAAAGGTACAAGCTAAATCATATAGTATTATGCTATATGTTATAAGATGATTTATTATTTATCTATTTACTGTGAAATTACTGGTTGGAAGTTATAACTTCAAACTTAATTGTAATTTGTCCATTAAACCACCTGCTCGAGTACAGTTTTTAAAAATATAGTAAATTACCTTAAAAACAATATAATAAAACTATTTGTTTATTACTTATGGTAACTAACCCCAGGTCAATTCTGACACTTCTCCCCTACATGTAAAAACCATCATTTTTTTTTTTTTGCTATAAAATTACTCAGAACCCCCAAACATATATATTGTTTTAGCAGACACCCTAGGGAATAAAATGGCAGTCGTTGCAACTTTTCATGTTACACAGTATTTGCGCAGCAAATTTTTCAAACAAGTTTCTTTTTTGGAAAACACCTAAAAGTTAGCCCAATTTTTCTGTATAATGTGAATGATGATGTTGCGCCAAGTAAATAGATACCCAACATGTCACGCTTTAATTGCGCCTGCTTTTGGAATGGCGTCAAACTTCAGTACTTAAGAATCTCCATAGACAACGATCTAATATATATATATATATATATATATATATATATATATATATTAATTAGAGCTGCACGATTAATCGTATTAAGATCGTGATCTCGATCTACCCCCCCCCCCCTGCGATCTCATTACCGCGGTTTTCAGTGCAGTTAAAAGGAGTCTGACTTGGGGGGCGAATCAGTGCGATTTGACAGTAATAAAAGTGCCTGAAGTCTTTTGAAGTCAGAGCGGCTTGAGTCTCAGGAGAACAGCCAAATCTGGGCAGACAGCCAACTTCTGAGTCATCATTGATACAAGAGATACTTCAAAAGACATTGAACTCTGAGTGAACTCCCCGTCTATAGTTGTTTGGTTTAACCATTTAAAGACTAAATCTTTCCTCACACTTGCTGTTTACAAATAAAAATCCATTATTTTGTGCTAGAAAATGACTTAGAACCCCCAAACATTATATATTCTTTTTTAGCAGAGACCCTAGAGAATAAGATGGCGGTTGTTGCAATATTTTATGTCACACGCTGTTTGCGCAGCAGACTTTTAAACGCTATTTTTTTGGAAAAATTACCCCTTTCAAAAACCTAAACAGTGCTGTTAGCCCATTTTTTTTTTGTATATTTAATATATTACACCGCGAGAATCGTGAGAGAATCGTGATCTTTATTCTAAGCAAAAAAATCGTGATTCTCATATATATATATATATATATATTTTTTTTTTTATTATTTTTTTTAGAGGTTACCAGTTTAGTTACAGAGGAGGTCTAGTGCTAGAATTATTGCTCTCGCTCTAAAGTTTGTGGTGTATGTAACCTGTGTGTATCTGGCTCTGATACCAGCCAGTGCCTCACCAGCCAGACCAACGCATGGAGCAGGACTGCAGGTGGCTCAAAAGACAGACAGGGCATTCTGAACAAATACTGTAGTACATGAGAAGCTGTGACCTCAATGTGGTGTGCAAGTAGAGCTGTCATTTTTTTTTTTTTATGAATTCATGTAGAGGGATAGCATCTTACATCAGTGATTTATCATCAATGCATATTAAAGCTAGACTCCAAGCAAAAGGCTAAATACACAGATGGGAGTGGTTTAACCTGCCCAAGGATTTGTACTTTTGCCCATCCTTTAGCGCAAGTTATATTTATTTTATTACAGGTAATTATATAGCGCCGTCAATTTACGCAGCGCTTCACATTCGCATCAATTCCCGCCCTCAAGGAGCTAAAAATTTAAGGTTCCTAACTCACATTCATATATACTAGGGCCAATTTTGGCAGGATCCAATTAACCCACCAGCATGTCTTTACAGAGTGGGAGGAAATCAGAGCACCCTGAGGAAACCCATGCAGGTACAGGGAGAACATGCAAACATCAGGCAGGTTGTGTCATGGTTGGAATTCAAACCTGCAAGCCTAGTGCTGCGAGGCAGAAGTGCTAACCACTTAGCCACTGTGCTGCCCCCAAAGCCCTGCCACACAACACAGCCCTCTCTGATGGAGGAATGGACCTGATCTTTTTCTGATGCAGTTCAGTAACACCTACAAGCCTTATCCAGTTAAAGGGGAAGTAGGTTGCCACAGCCCTCATGCCCCAAGTGTCTGGCAGCGGATGGTACATTTAACCATATGGTATGGGACGGTCCGGTTATACGCTCCCTTTGGTCTGCTGTTACAAGCTTTGTTTACGTACACCAACTGCCCAATATATACAACCCTTCCCGGTGCCTACCGGGATATCTAGATGATGACAACCCCCCCCCAACTGCACAGAAGTCCTTCTTCGCCTATTTTACTATGCAAGAAAAAACACAAAAAATAAAAAAACTATACTCATTCAGTGGAATTCACACGCTGCTCCCGCATTGACCCGTTGACTTGGACTTGTCACCAGGCTATCCCAATGTAAAAGATAAAATAGGAGTCCCGTGGTTGCCCTAACCGATTGGTTCTTTGCGCTGTCTCTCCCTCTCAGGCAGTTGCCAGGGCAAATTGCCAAATTCAGGTGCTTGCATTTAAAAATATAAATACAATGGTGTGTTAATGAGGATGGAGCTGCATTAACTGCCTGGAGTTGGAGATGAACTTGTAGATGCAGAAATAAAAATTAAATAAAAACAATACAGCATGTAAAACAAGAAGAGACACTGTAGAGTGCCAGGATGGTTAAAATGTATTTAAATATTAATAAAAAACATTAAGTGCCCATTCACACAGGGGCGACTTGCGCTCTGACACTTGAGTCGCCCCAAGTCGCTTGACATAAGAAATCCCATTAAAATGAATGGGAGCCGTCTTAATTTACACTACTGAAGTCGGAGCGACTTCAGAAAAAGGTTCCTGCACGACATCTATCCAACTTGTGCCTATAGAATTCAATAGAAGTCGCCTCCAAGTCGGATCCCCCATCTTAACCGCTTGCCGACGGCTGATCGGCAATTGACGGCGACAATGTGGCTCTGTAACGCGAATCGCCGTCATACGACGGCGGCCGCAATACAGAGCCACTGTGAGCGCGCGCGCGCCGCCGGAGGCGCGCGCGCACGCGCTCACTGTGTCCGGGGGGGTCCAGGGAGCGGGTCCGGCGGCTTCGATTGCCGCCGGCCACCCGCGATGCCCCCCCCGGAGCGAATGAGCGGAGGTCCGTGTATGTAAACACGGACCTCCGCTCTGTGTGAGGGGGAAGGGAAGTGATCACAGCCTTCCTGTAAGTGAAGGCTGTGACCACTTCCTTTCCCCAGCTAGGCAAGTCCCCCTACAGTAAGAACACGCCCAGGGAACACAGTTAACCCTTAGAGCGCCCCCTGCAGGTTAACCCCTTCACTGCCAATGGCATTTACACAGTAATCAGTGCATTTTTATAGCACTGATCGCCGTATAAATGCCAATGGTCCCAAAAAAGTGTCAAAACATTCAGACATGTCCGCTGCAATATCGCAGTACCGCAAAAAATCGCAGATCGCCGCCATTTTTAGTAAAAAATAAAAAAAAAATAAAAACCCCAAAAATGAATTCTCATCATCCGTAAATGCGACCACTTTTGCGCAAACCAATCAATAAACGCCGATTGCGATTTTTTTTATCGCAAATATGAGGAAGAATATAAATCGGCCAAAAACGGTGAAAAAAAATGTTTTTTTATATTTTTTTTTTGGATTTGTATTTTAGCAAAAAGTAAGAAATTTGGGTTTTTTTGCAAAATTGTCGCTCTTCTTTTGTTTATAGCGGCGATCAGAAATGACGCAGAGGTGATCAAATACCACCAAAAGAAAGCTCTATTTGTGGGGAAAAAAGGACGCAAATTTCGTTTGGGTGTAACGTCGCACGACCGCGCAATTGTCAGTTAAAGCGACGCAGCGCCGAATCGCAAAAAGTGCTCCGGTCCTAAAGCTGGAAATCCTTCCGGGGCTGAAGTGGTTAATGAACGCGACTTTACAGTAAAAAGAAAAGAATTCATCTAGGGCAACCCTCTCCCTCCCGTCTGATTGGCCACAGGCAAGTCGCCTGGCATAAGTCGTGTTGTAAGTCGTGATGAAAATCGGGTCGCCCCTGTGTGAATGCAGCCTAAAAACTGAAAATCCACCCAATTCAAAATGGTTATAGTTACTACTTTTTTTAAAAAAATCCCTTTATGTGGAAAACACAACTCACCCAAGCCAGGATGCTATCTGTATGCTTCTCCAGAGCTCTGGGCTGATAGAACGATTCCTGATGGAGACACAAAGTACAGACAGTCACGTTGTATGTAAAACCAAACAATGAATCTCTTTTTTTCTTCCTTTTGCTTTTTAAATATACCATTGAAATCACTGTATTTACATTGGTTTGGCAAATACATAATAAAACGAAAAACCCTCTTGCCCTTGTCAGAAATTCAGAGCTATTCTGTATCCTATGTACACTTCTTGTGCTATCTCAAAGAGTCTTCCTAGTTCTTATGGCCTACACAAGGATTAGCCTTTTGTGTTGTAGAAATTTGTAAGTTTGAGGAGTTTAGCAAAACGTTACTAGGCAGGGCTGACACCATTCAATCCACAAAAATGCTGTGTGTTCAGTACAAAACAGGGCTTAAAAGTGGAGTGCATTTCTGGCAGATCAACAGGTCTTATTCTGTACATGCAGTGTCTTTTGCTGGCAGACCCATTTTTTTCTCCTTACTACATAAAAAGCACATCTTTATGTGAATGCACTTAAAAAGCCCCCCATCCATACCAGTAAAAATGAGTGGTGCATGCTGCTCTGCATGTCGATATAAACGCATCCTGGTGCGCTGTGTGTTAAAAGTGCATTTGTCTATTTAATAAATTCTCACTTCCTGGTCTCTAGAGGCACCGGTGATAAAGCCAGGATCACACATCTGCCCACAAAGAAGCGTACGCCATTTATGTCCTGTGCTGTACTAGGTCTAGTGTGGCTTCTTACAAGCTGCTCTAGATGCTGTGTAGTGCATGTGCTAGATAAAGAACAAGCTCCGTATTGGGACGTCAGATCTAGTAGGCAGCATATGCAAGATTAGGCAACCCATCATCAGTGGGCCAGGCAGAAAAGAGAAGGGAAAAAAAAAAAAGCCTGCAGCTAATTACATTTTTTTTTTTTTATGGTGGCACAGGTTTAGGATTGTCAGGAGGGACAGAACAAGGGACAAGTAACTTCTTGCTAATCATATTCAATTTTTCAATTAAGATTTTACCACTTTAAAAAACCCAAAACATGATATACATTTTCTGAAAGCACAGTTTTGCAATGTTTTATAGCAAATGATATTGGTGTAACTTTCTAAAATCTAGATTTGTAAAAGATAAAATGAAAAATTGATTTTGGTGCACACACACAATTTCCAAATTTTCTGTAAATCATAAAAGAGGAGACTGAGTAGAGTAAATAAATACCAAATAGATCAAGACGTAAAGTGATTTGCACCTGCAAAATGGTGAGAATACTACAATACCCTAAATTTTCCATAGGCAGCACTCATTAAAAACCTTTACAGCTCGTCAGTTTAGAGTTTAAGTGTTTGTAAAGGCAGAAGGTTTTTCACCTGATTGCACCCCGCAGCCCCTCTAAATACTTACCTGAAACCAATATTGATCTGGCACCTCTCTCTCCCCTTACAAGACACGGAGGCTGCAGCGGGAGCCATTGGCCAGGTCAATGAAATCCTGTAGGGAGAAAGCAGGGGGTGGGACCAAGCCATGCTGCATGTGTCAATTGATGCAGGCAGCCTGGCTCAGGTATTCAATAAGGAGGAGGAGCCAAGAGAACTGGTGGGGGGCCCCAGAGGAGAAGGATTTGGGCCGCTCTGTGCAAAATCATTGCACAGAGCAGGCAAGTACAAACCTATTTATAAAAAAATAAATAAAAAATTGAACATCTACAAAATCACTTTAACCACAAATAGTAGCCATACAATTATTCCTCCTACAATGGTGATATGAATAGGTGTTGTGCAATCATTTATGTGCATTTTGCGGTTTCCACCCAAATCTCTTCTATATGATCACCAGAAAAGTGCAAAGCAAAATGCTTTTCAAACATTCTAAGCAAACCCTGCAGCAGCAGCAGTGAAAAGGTAAGTCTTCACACACACACATGGCCATACAGCATGCAAAGTCTGTGTAATCACTTTCCCGGGACCGAATGCTGCTGCATAGCGCCTCCGATTGAAAAAAACAAAAACTAGAAGATGCTGCTGTACTTGGTTAAACTCTAAGAGGGTTAAGGAATGCACCCACACAGACGTGTTTTCAGAGCATGCCTCCGTGCTTTACAAAACCCCAGGCACATAACTGCATAGAGCTACATTTTCCAATTAATCTCAAAGGGCAGCAGCAGCAGGTCCTGGAAAAATCAATAACGCAACTCTGTGCGCCCCAGTATGGCTGTGTGTATGGAGCCTAAAGCTAAATGCACATGGGCGTAGTAAAAAGAACCATATTTATGCTGGACCTTTATGTCAGGAGCGGACAGAAAAATCCATCATAAAAAATCCTTGGTCTGGTGAGTATTTGCGTGTGTTGATGTGCATAAGGCATAGGCTGAAAATAGGTGCATATGCGTAAATGATGCCAGTGCGCGTCTCTCTATACACAGGTTTGAAGCTTTTTATTCCTGGAAATGCCGCTTTAACCACTTCCCGCCAGCCATATAGCAAAATGACAGCCAGGAAGTGGTTTCATTATCCAGTCATATGACGTCATCATCTAGTCATATGACGTCCAGCAGGGTAAGCCACAATCACACGCCCGCAGGGGTGCGCTGCGCGATGAGCGGTGGTGTGGTGCATCTCCAATCGAGGTAAAGAGCCTCTGACGGTGTAAACAGGAAAAAACGTGTATTGGCTTTTCCTCTACTCGCGCCGACAGATGTGAGTAGAAGAGAGCCGACCGGCTACTCTTTTGACTGGCGGGGGTTCAGCCACCAGGGATGGCAATCATTGCCCATCAGTGATGCCTGCCAGCGCCTCTGATCAGTGTTGCTCATCAGTGCCTCATCATCAGTGCCACCTCATCAGTTCCAACCAGTACTGCTTCACCAGTGCCCACCAGTGAAGGAGAAAAACTTACCGTATTTACAAAGTTTTGTAACAGAAACAAGGAAAAAAAATTTTTTCTCTTCAAAATTTTCTGTATTTTTAAATTTGTAGCGCAAAAAAAAAAAAAAAAAAAAAAAAAAAAAAAAAAAAAAAAAAAACACACCTCAGGAGGTGATCAAATATCACCAAAGGAGAGCTCTATTTGTGGTAAAAAAAAAATGTTAAAAATGTTGTTTGGGTACAGTGTTGCATGACCGCGCAATTGTCATTCAAAATGTGATGAAAGCTGAAAACCAGGAGTTAGATTTACCGGTAACTCTGTTTCTGGGAGTTGTCCAGAACAGCACTAGAGAGATACGGCTCCACCTCCGAAGGCAGGAAACACAAACAAGGGTTAAAGTGGATGTAAACCCAAAAAACATTTTTTTTTTTTTGCTGACACTTCTACCTTGTACAGGAGAGGATATCATCTGTGCCCAATCTTGCCACGAAAAGTTAATCCAACTCTGAG
>BLSH010159704.1:635060-646451 GCA_018402905.1 Glandirana rugosa
TCGGTCTCTCACGTCCACATGTGACCCTCATCGGTCTCTCACGTCCGCACTCTCTGGCTACTCCCAGTGTACACCTGCACTCTCTGGCTACTCCCAGTGTACACCTGCACTCAGTGGCTTCTCCCAGTGTACACCTGCACTCTCTGGCTTCTCCCAGTGTACACCTGCACTCTCTGGTTTCTCCCAGTGTACACGTGCACTCCTTGGCTACTCCCAGTGTACACCTGCACTCTCTGGCTTCTCCCAGTGTACACCTGCACTCTCTGGCTTCTCCCAGTGTACACCTGCACTCCTTGGCTACTCCCAGTGTACACCTGCACTCTCTGGCTTCTCCCAGTGTACACCTGCACTCTCTGGTTACTTCCAGTGTACACCTGCACTCTCTGGCTACTCCCAGTGTACACCTGCACTCTCTGGCTACTTCCAGTGTACACCTGCACTCCTTGGCTACTCCCAGTGTACACCTGCACTCCTTGGCTACTCCCAGTGTACACCTGCACTCTCTGGCTACTCCCTTGCAGCCTGGACTCCTTGGGAGGGTGGAGCCCAGAACCCTGGTCCTGACCCTCATATCAGGCCCACACACACCTGGACAATCAGTGTGCTGGCTATCCCTAAGATCCCTTTCACACCAAGGCATTTTTCAGGCGCTTTTGCGCTAAAAATAGCGACTAAAAAGCACCTGAAAAACTCCCCCCAATACACACCAGTGTGAAAGCCCGAGTGCTTTCACACTGGGGCGGTGCGCTTGCGGGACAGTAAAAAAAGTCCTACAAGCAGCATCTTTACAGCGGTGTGCACCGCTCCTATACTGCCCCTGCCCATTGAAAACAATGGGGCAGTGCTCCCGAAGCACCTGAACACCGATTCTGGAGCGCAGCAAACCGGTAATTTTAGCGAGCGGTAACGTGCCACAAATTAGCGGTGTTTTACCGCTAACGCTCGGGCAGCCGTGTTGTGAAAGAAGCCTAAATCCTGGTCCCAGGATTGGAGATTTGGTCCCTCCCAGATCACTTAGAAATCTCCAAACGCCAGGCTCCCAACTGGATCTACCAAGTCTGGAAGAAACTGTCCAAAAGGTATTCTTCCATTTCAAATAATCCTGGAGCCTGTCAACCAGCTTGGTTGACAATCCTGGGGACCAAACCCAATGACAGGGAACCGCCCTGTCACACCTTAACCACTTCAGCCCCGGAAGGATTTACCCCCTTAATGACCAGAGCACTTTTTGCGATTTGGCACTGCGTCACTTTAACTGACAATTGCACGGTCGGGGGACATTGTACCCAAACGCAATTGGCATCCTTTTTTCCCCACAAATAGAGCTTTCTTTTGGTGGTATTTGATCACCTCTGCGTCACTTCTGATCACTGCTATAAACAAAAAAAGAGGACCAATTTTGCAAAAAACCCAATAATTCTTACTTTTTGCTAAAATACAAATCCAAAAATATATATATATATATATAAAAACAATTTTATTCATCAGTTTTGCATGATATATTTACTTCTACATATTTGTGATAAAAAAAAAAAAAAATCACAATCTACATTTATTGATTGGTTTGCGCAAAAGTTGATGCGTTTACAAACCAGGAGAATTAATTTATGGCATTTTTACATTTTTTTTACTAATAATGGCAACGATCTGCGATTTTTATTGGGACTGCGATATTGCGGCGGACATGTCGGACATTTTTGACACTTTTTTGGGACCATTGACATTTATGAAGCGATCTTAAATTTAAATAGCCACAGATTACTGTGTAAATGTCACTGGCAGGGAAGGGGTTAACCTGCAGGGGGCAATCGAGGGGTTAACTGTGTTCCCTAGGCGTGTTCTAACTGTGTGGGGGCTGGGCTGCCAGGGGCATAAGAGATCTAATTGATCCCGATTACAGGGATTAGTAGATCTCTGTAATGCCGCCTGACAGAGGGTGGAATCGCCATGTTTACTTTAGGGGTTCCCCGCTTTTCTTGTGCACGAGAGTGCGCTGCCCCCCTAGCTGCACGTGCGCGGATCGCTGTTTATAGACGGCGATTCGTGCTACGCTGCCACTCTGCAGCAGTAAATCTACGCAACACGGTCCGGAAGTGGTTAAAAGAAAGTTCAAAAACAACAAAGGGTTTCCCTCGCAGGGGGTTTTCACAATCCACATGAAATACTGATACATCCAGCCTCCTGACTTACACATACCACAGTGCTTCTCAGGCCTTCCACTTCAGGATCTTGTCTGTCTCCTGCAGACCATTCCTTTGTCAGCACTGTCTATCCACACAACTGCTCCTTGCTGCTCTGATCCTCAGGCTTGGGTCGCTGGCTTCTCCCAGTGTACACCTTCACTCTCTGGCTACTCCCAGTGTACACCTGCACTCTCTGGCTACTCCCAGTGTACACCTGCACTCTCTGGCTACTCCCAGTGTACACCTGCACTCTCTGGCTTCTCCCAGTGTACACCTGCACTCTCTGGCTACTCCCAGTGTACACCTGCACTCTCTGGCTTCTCCCAGTGTACACCTGCACTCTCTGGCTACTCCCAGTGTACAGCTGCACTCTCTGGCTTCTCCCAGTGTACACCTGCACTCTCTGGCTACTCCCAGTGTACACCTGCACTCTCTGGCTTCTCCCAGTGTACACCTGCACTCTCTGGCTTCTCTCAGCGTACACCTGCACTCTCTGGCTACTCCCAGTGTACACCTGCACTCTCTGGCTTCTCCCAGTGTACACCTGCACTCTCCGGCTTCTCCCAGTGTACACCTGCACTCTCTGGCATCTCCCAGTGTACACCTGCACTCTCTGGCTACTCCCAGTGTACACCTGCACTCTCTGGCTACTCCCAGTGTACACCTGCACTCTCTGGCTACTCCCAGTGTACACCTGCACTCTCCGGCTACTCACTTGCAGCCTTGACACTTTGGGAGGGTAGAGCCCAGAACCCTGGTCCTGACCCTCCTATCAAGCCCACACACAACTGGACAATCAGTGTGCTGGCTATCCCTAAATCCTGGTCCTAGGATTGGAGATTTTGTTTCTCCCAGATCACTTAGAAATCTCCAAACTCCAGGCTCCCAACTGGATCTACCAAGCCTGAAAGAAACTGTCCAAAAGGGATTCTTCCATTTCAAATAGTCCCGGAGCCTATTGACCTGCCTGTTTGACAATCCTGGGGACCAAACCCCATGATAGGGAAACGCCCTGTCACACCTTAACCACTTCAGGCCCGGAAGGATTTCCCAGTTTAGGACCGCAGCAGTTTTTGCGATTCGGCACTGCGTCGCTTTAAGTGAAAATTGCGCGGTTGTGCGACGTTGTACCCAAACAAAATTTGCGTCCTTTTTTACCCAAAAATAGAGCTTTCTTTTGCGGGCATTTGATCACCTCTGCGTCATTTCTGATCACTGCTATAAACAAAAGAAGGGTGACAATTTTGCAAAAAAAAACAATATTTCTTACTTTTTGCTATAATACATGTGCAAAAAAAATATAAAAAATCATTTTTTTCATCGGTTTTGGCCGATTTATATTCTTCCTCATATTTCTGGTTACAAAAAAAATCACAATCTGCGTTTATTGATTGGTTTGCAGCTTTGCGCAAAAGTTGCTGCATTTACGAGTGTTGAGAATTCATTTACGGGGTTTTTATTTATTTTTTTATATTTTATGGCGGCGATCTGCGATTTTTATCGGGACTGCGATATTGTAGCAGACACGTCGGACCATTTTGACACTTTTTTGGGGCCATTGGCATTTATACAGTGATCAATGCTATGAAAATGCTTTGATTACTGTGTAAGTGTCAAGGGCAGGGAAGGGGTTAACCTGCAGGGGGTGCTCTAAGGGGTTAACTTTGTTCCCTCAGTGTGTTCTAACTGTATGGGGGCTGGGCTGGCTGGGGGAGGGGAGTGATCACGGCTCCCATACATACACAGGGAGCCTGTAATCACATCCCTTCCCCCTCTGTCAGAACGGAGATCTGTGTATACATACACGGACCCCCGTTCTGTCGCTCCGGGGGCGGGGTGACCGCAGGTAACCGGCGGACTTCGAGTCTGCCGTACCCGCTCCCTGGCACCTACCGGAACACGGCGGGTGGTCGGCAACTGGTTAAAGAATCTTCATTACTTCAAAAGGGACTGCTCCATCAACTACTGGAAAAGCACTTGTTTGGGTTCACCACCAGCCCTGAGCATTACGGGTTCACTGAAGCCATTGACCACCCTATTCTAATGGGGGGACATGCTGCCCATTCCGGAGCGGTACCGTCACATTCCCCCAGCATTGTGCCAAGAGGTCAAGGAGTTACTCCACAATATGTTACAAAGTGGGGTGATCCAGGAAAGTCGCAGAATCTGAGTAATTAACCACTTCAGCCCCCGAAGGATTTACCCCCTTAATGACCAGGCCATTTTTTGCAATACAGCACTGCGTCACTTTAACTAACAATTGCGCGGGCGTGCGACGCTGTACCCAAACAAAATTGACGTTCTTTTTTTCCCCACAAATAGAGCTTTCTTTTGGCGGTATTTAATCACCTCTGCGGTTTTTATTTTTTGCGCTATAAACTAAAAAAAGAACATTTTTTTTTTTACTTTTTGCTATAATATCCAAAAAAAAAGTAAAAAAATTAATTTCTTCATCAGTTTAGGCCAATATGTATTCTACTACATATTTTTGGTAAAAAATATCGCAATAAGCGTATATTGATTGGTTTTGCGCAAAAGTTATAGTGTCTACAAACTAAGGTATAGATTTATAACATTTACGTTATTTTTTTTTTTTTTACTAGTAATGGCGATCAGCGATTTTTAGCGGGACTGCGGCAAACAGATCAGACACTTTTGACACTTTTTTGGAACCAGTGACATTTATACAGCGATCAGTGCTATAAAAATGCATTGATTAATGTATAAATGACACTGGCAGAGAAGGGGCTAACACTAGTGGTGATTAAGAGGTTAAATGTGTTCCCTGGGAGGTGTTTCTAACTGTGGGGGGAGTGCACTGACTGGAGGAGGAATGAGATCGCTGTTCCTCATCACTAGGAACAGACAATCTCTCTCCACTCCCCCTTCATAATGGGGATCTGTTTGTTTACATAGACACATCCCCGTTCTGGCTCTCAGAGGAGCAATAGGGGGTGGCCGGCGGACACCGCGGCCACCGGCCATGTGCATTGGCTCCAGCGCCGCGGGTGTGCGCCCACTATATTTCTTAAAGCAACCGCCATACAGGTACGGCAATCTGCAGGAATGAGCCGACCTGCCGTCGTATATCGGCAGTGGCTGGATGGCAAGTGGTTAAAATGTCTTAGGTTTTAAAGGGATGAGGTGGCAACCCTATTGTGAAAGATGACAGTCTGTGGTTCTGTGTAGATTATCGCAAATTTAACACATGCACCCACAGGGATGCTTACCCCCTTCTTCGGGTTGAGCAATTCCAAATATCCCTTGGACAAGACAAGTTCTTCTCCACCCTGGACCTGGGCAGTGGCTACTGGCAAGTCCCAGTGCGAGAACAAGAGTGAGAGAAGACAACCTTTATTACACCCCTGGGACTGCTCGAGTTTACCCTCATGCCCTTCGGCCTCAGCAATGCCCCCAGAACCTAATGGAGAGATGTCTTGGGGATTTTTATTTCAAGACTGTGCTTGTTTATCTCAATGATATTGTCATCTTCTCCAAGACATTTGAGAAACACATGAAATATCTGGACAATGTGTTGATAAAGAACACCAAACACACCAGAGGAAGCAAGCTGGAGCCCAAGTGGGAGCCCTCCCCATACTTTTCCACCTATCCCAGTCTATGACTGGGTCACAGAGGGGCCTGACCCCGTGAAAAAGAGACTGCATCAAAACATGCTGAGACCTTGTGTGTTAAGGGGTGACTGCCCCAGGAGACCTACCGATGACCAGGAGGTGTTCAGTGCTGCAGACCTGCCCCAGATGCATGAAGCTCCAACTGACTGGTACCTACCACCCATCATACTCAAGTCTCAGGATTCCTGAGGAGGAGCCAGCACGGTCGATGGACATTACGGATCATATATGCTAGCAATGGGCAGGAGATATCTACCATAGTTACATAGTTAGGTTGAAAAAAGGCACAAGTTCATCCAGTTCAACCAAAAAAAAAATCTACCAATCTGAGGGAGCTGCAGATCCTACGGATAGGTGAAATCACTGAAGCACTGTATATTATTTAAAAGACGCATTCTTATCTGACTGCATGTGAGTGTTTTATTGGCTATTAATTGAGAAAATAAAGTGTTTAAACTGGTAAGCACTATGTTCGGCATTATTGTTTCCCTGCATGTTACCTATGGAGTGAGAAGGGGCTAACAGCTGAGCAGAGGATACTGATGCGATTCTATTGAAGGAGATAGCGGAGACGAAGAGCCATTATCCCAGCTACACCTGAGTGGTTGCTTACAACAGGCGTTTGTAATTTACGCCCATAAGGTGAGGGCTCATCTGGTGGAGGTGGTTTGTAGCACGAATCAGAGGTGGTGGATTGAGGATTCTATAGCAGATTCCCTGCATTTTGAATTGAATTTTTTCTGCACAAGGCCACTTTATATATTTTATATTGGCACACCATGTGACTGTGAGATATATACCGTATATGAATATGATCATATTTGCATTTATGAATTATGTTTGTTAATGTATTTGCTTAACATTTGTATGCATAAGTGATAGCAACTACACAGGTTTAGACATCAGTTGAT
This sequence comes from Glandirana rugosa, assembly GCA_018402905.1. NCBI lineage: Eukaryota > Metazoa > Chordata > Amphibia > Anura > Ranidae > Glandirana > Glandirana rugosa. The sequence continues at coordinate 641,790 of BLSH010159704.1, forward strand.
GCGCTGAACTCAGGTATTGATTTCTTTTGGGTGTTGTCCACATATGGGGATGTGAGGAGTGCTGGCAGCTGTATAGGAGCATAGTAAAGCTAATCACAAGGTTTCTCTATTATTACAGTGCTGCAGACCTGCCCCAGGTGCATGAAGCTCCAACTGACTGGTTCCTACCACCCATCATACTCAAGTCTCAGACTTCCTAGAACTTAGAACTTGACGACTTCACTGGTAACAGCCCATATACCCCATCCACTACCACAGACTGTACTGACTTGTCCAAGGATGTGATCGCAGGCTCAGGTGAAGAGAAGATAGAAGACACATCTGGTCCCTTGCCAACTTAGGCCCCTGAATCATCACCTACTACTGAACCTTTACTAAATGACCCAGCGTAGAGTCAAGAGAACCTTTGCGGTTTAACCGTGCCTAAGTCCCTGCAACATACTCTGACTATGTTGTTTTCATTTTTTTATTGCTCTGCCTTAACTATACTCCAATGGTGTTCCCATTTACCGTTTTCCTGCTATTGTGATGCAGAGGACAGCATCTGTTAAAGAGGGGGCGAGTGTAGTCAGGTGCAGTCTACTTTTTTCCACAGCAGCACTGTTGTTGGAGAGTTGGTCAAAAGGAACACAGTTCCTCCATGGTTTCCTGGGTCACTGGGAAAGCTATCCTATTAGATGCTGTCACCCCATGTGACCCTAGCAGCCATTTTGGGTCAGGCAGAGCTTTTTTAAGGCCCTGGCTCCCAGGTGTGGCATACTGTGTGCATAAGTAAAGGCCCTGAAATCCAGCGGCCCTTACGGAGGTAGTGCTACATGTGGGGGATCTCATCCTGGAATACCATTTAAATTGCACAGACTTTGCCTATAGCAACTGGGAGCCAGCAAGTGTTTGAGGGCAGATCATGAGGCCACAGTGGAGCAGCAACTTTGCAGTGGGGAGCAGCTGCAGGTAGACTGGGCTTACATTGGACCCCTGTGCTGGGCAGAGGGGAGGTGTCAGGAAATGTTCTCACCTGCTGGTTGCACTGTTTTCTCCCAGACCTATTGGCTGCAGTTCCGGTGTCCACTAGCTGGTGTCTTTCGGCAGTAAGGACCTGACATCATCCCCTACAATCAGGTATCACCTGAGACTGATTGCAGGAAGTGTATTGAAACCTGGGGAATGCTGTTGTAATTTGCCTTGATATTCTCTTGTGCCCCTGATCTGCGATCCTGTGTTCCCAAAGTCTGTCTCCTGTCTCCTGTTCCTGGACTCTGACCCTGATCCTGCAGCCTGATCCCTTCTTACCTGCCCAGTCCATCTCCTGTTTCCCTTTTCCTGTCCTGCCTTGTTCCCAGCTCCCTTCTGCTTCATCTCCCGTGTATGACGCTGGCTCTGGTACGATTATGATTTGGATATCCCATGCTCTGTAAATATTGTATTTAGTCTGTCTTTGGTTCGTGTTCACTGGTTGTTGTTCACTGGTTGGGTTACACTATTCACTGCATTGGAGGTGCATTATTTTTGTTATTTACTAATCTTTTAAATAAACATTATTATTCACATTACCTGCGTTTCGTGAGCTCTGTTGCAGTCCACACATTTCTGGTCACACCGGTCCCTGATTGGAGGACAGGAGAGAGCCAATGAAAGAAAGAAGGTACAGCTGAAATCTCACACCCTTTCCAGCCTCAGCTAGGCTTTGGTGAAGCTACCCTGACAATCAAGATCTTGGCCTGTATATTAGGAAGCCTATGCAGCAGCCTCTTGAACCTCAGAATTCACCAAAGAAGGAGTGAGTAACTTATTTTCATTGTACCCCAAGCTTGAATAGAAGAGGGCAGCAAGGTGCAATATTTTGTATGCCCATAGAGGTTCAATCAATGCTAGTTCATAGCCATCCAAGCCATCCTACACCTCTAGCTTGGGTTCAAAGCAGCCAGGTGTATCAGCAGTTCTCTAAGGGAGTAGCACCTGCATTCATCAATTGGAGCTTTTTGCTTTCAGTTTAGCTGTGCTATCAAATCCTACAGGAGGACAGCATTGTTGATACTTAATACTTAGCGGACAGAGACATCAGTCAGTCCTCAAGATTTCATTCAAATTTTACAGTTTTGGGCATCCCATGCCTTCCCATTCCCTATCCAAAGTCATTCCCTAAAAAAAGTATAAAAACAAAACAAAAATACCCTGGACTGAGTCTGTGCAATATTTGCAAACTTCCTGTTGCCTGGCTATGTGCTTAAGGGAAGGTCTGGAAATCCAGCAGCTCTTATGGGGGGTAGCACTACACTGGATAGGGTAGTAAATGATTTGAACCTTTGTCAAGTTTTTATTGGCATTACAGTTACCATTAATGTCCAACAGGAAAGTGTCAACTTTTTAGATTTGGTCATTTTTAAGTCTCAAGGATCTTTATACACCAAATCCCAATTCAAGGGGACAGATAGAGATGGGTATATACCTATAAACAGCTGCCATCACCCCAAATGAAAAAGGATTGGGGAACACATACATAATATAAGAAAAGGCTTTGGAAAGCATAGTGTCTCCAACCATTTTAGAATAGCACATAATAAAGATTCAAGCGGATTAAAATTCTATGGGATAGATAGAATAGAAGGGCATTGGAGGGGTTCAAATTTAACACAGGACATTTCCAGAAATGAAACAAGGTGGATCTTTGAATTTGGGACTTTAACCCCTCAGGTCCTCATCATTAAGGCTTCATACACACAGGCGTTTTTGGGCGTTTTTTGCAGCTCTCCATGTTATTCAATGGCCCTCTAAAAACGCTGACGTTCTTGAGTAGTAGAGGGCGTTGGCGTTAGTGAGCTGTTTCTAAAATGCGGGACCAGTGCGTTCTGAGGCTGTAGCGTTTTGGCGTTTTATGACGCTAATTGGCAAAACGCTCACTAACGCCGTACTGGCGTTAACCGGCGTTTTTTCACGCCAGCGTTTTTAGGTTGAAAAATAGCAGAGGACTGATTTTTTTTTTTTAAATGGCTGTTGACGCCGACGCTCACTAACGCCGATGCAAAACGCCGAAGAAAACTCAGATTTTTCCAAAACGTCAGACTCGACGTTTTGCTTATTTTTTCTCAGACGCCCATGTGTATGAGGCCTAAACTGGACGTAAATGGTTTCATCGCCAATTATTGAATATAATATTTTCTATATGCAAATATACAGTTACTGATCCTAAGGGAAAAGTTCTATTAAGGTGCATTTATGATTAGTAACCATAGGATGGTGCTGAATTTGAAACTAACCATGATTGGGGTGCATTTAGGATGCTTAACCACAAGATGGTGCTGGTGCATAAATTAATTTTTATTATTATTATTATAATACAGGCTTGATATAGTGCCAACAGTTTGCGGAGCGCTTTACAACATGGGGCAGACAGAACAGTTACAATACAACTCAATACAGGAGGGATCAGTGGGCCCTGCTCGTTAGAGCTTTATAATACATATTTTTATTTTTTATAACATATATACTGTCTATTTTTTTATGCTATTTTTGAATAGGATGTAATGCATTTATTTATTTATGATATATTAAACTTGCATACATTTTTTTTGGGAAACGGATGGGTTTTAATGATTGATTGAAACCGTGGATTCTTTTATAAACAGACTAAGCATCCCCTGATGAAGTACCGCGTGGGTGACGCTACCCGTCAGGACTGATAGGCATCCCGGAAGTGACGTAAACGGGATAAGAGCTCGCTGCCCGCTGCTCTTGGATTGTATGCTTTGTTTTTTAATCTGTATATGTGAGTACATCAGCTGTCTAACTTTTTAAATAAATCTTATCTATACAATATTACACTATCTGGGAACCCCCTTTTCCCCCTCCATATACCCTATGGACGAGGGACCCCGAGAACATTAGTACTTCTCAGAGGAGCTCACATCCATCTTAAAAAGAACCACCAACCAGACCAAAGTGAGGAGGCCCCCTAGAGGAAATTGGCATTATTTATCTACAAGAACCAACAGCCGGATTGACCATAGGAAGATCCTGGATCTCCAATACCATCTACATACGCTGTTACCTTACAGCTGTAAGGTGAGAGGCCACCTAGCACTGAGGTGTCACTGCACAGGAAGAAGAGACACTCATCACTTGTTATTTAGATTTGCACGGTGTTAAGGATTGATCACACCATTCCACACATCATCCCACACCACTAGTATCTAGGACTTTGTTATGGATAGGGTTGTCCCGATACCGATACTAGTATCGGTATCGGGGCCGATACTGAGCATTTGCCCGAGTACTTGTATTCGGGCAAAATGCTCCGATGCCTCATCCGATACTTGGGCAAGCAGGGGATGATCAGTGCAGCGCTGGAGGAGGGGACGAACGGGTTCATAGCCTACTCCGTAGCCTCGTAAAACGGGCTTATGTTCATGAGCCCGTTTACGAGTCATAGCCGGGGCTATGGCTATGATCATAGCCATAGCCCTGTTGGGATAGGTATTGTTTCAGGATCTATGATCACCACACCCTACTACACACCTTACCACACTAGTTAGGAATTGTGGCACGTTTAGATTTATTGTTCACTACTCACAGAGAAGAAGGACACGTCACTGTGGAGTCACGATCCACCGGAGAGTGGAATGTCGACATTCCATTGTCGCATACATCTACCATAACCTCTAGGTC
>BLSH010159704.1:646707-666858 GCA_018402905.1 Glandirana rugosa
CCCCCCCCCCAAAAAAAAGAAAGCATTGTAAAATAAATAAATAGGTAAATAAATTGTAAAAAATAATAAAAAAATAAAACTGTAAAAAAAATAAATAAAATAAAATATTCGTGCCACTGTCACATGACCTTTAAGAAAGTATCGGTAATCGGTATCGGCGAGTACTTGAAAAAAAGTATCGGTACTCGTACTCGGTCTTAAAAAAGTGGTATCAGGACAACCTTTGTTATGGACTCACATTTAATGATTTCATTCTATATGTCCCATGTTTTCACTGTGATATGTTTGCTATTTGTCCAGGCATGTCACCTACTTACATGTTCACCATTAGCATATATTGCCATATCTAGATGTTTTAGCTTATGGATAATGTTTTACACCAGCTGTTTTATTTGTGTTATGAACAGACGTTAGTATATACACCTAGTAGAGATATATCCAATTATTTTGCACAGTGTTTTTATTATATCTGGGAACAGGCTCCAGCAGTGTAGGGCATTAGATTTTCTAACATTGATCATGTTTGGTTAAACCCAATTAGATCCCCAGGGAAGAAGCATATAAATAAGCTCAGATTGGCCGCGGCCCCCGCTTCCTGATGATGCTGTGGACAGCGAAACACGGTGAGGCGGGGACACAGCACTTTTAACGTCACGTCCGGTGACAGAGTTTCCAGGACAGTGGAACGCACGTCAGCCGCCATCTTGTTGGAGAGGTGAGCGGCGATTCCAATGGAGACAGTACACCGCTGAAATCTGCTAATGCCGGTTCGGGTACTCATACATGTGAGTGGAATATTTTTTATTTTTTTGCTGGTGTTTTGTGGAATAAACAGGTTGCACTATGATCCTTTGTTTGGCGTTTTGTCTTTGAATAGGATAATCAGTGAAGGGGGATGCGAGGGAGGTGGCCACACCACTATCTTGTTTGAAAATGCAATAAAGCGTTATTAGACCCATTTTAAACCTGGGTCTAAGGATCTGGGGAGTTGCAGCTTGAAAGGGGGTCATAGTGTGGACACACGGTGAAGCACTAGTTTAATGCAGCAACTCCTATTTGCATGAAGTGTGTGATGTTTAATGGGAATTTAAACACACTGACTTTGGCACATTGATGGACTTTTGTGTTAATGCACTTTAATAGTGGTGACATCATATGATTCATTTATTATTGATGTTTTCACATATTTTGATGGACTTTTAATCTAATGCACTTTAATAGTGGTGCCACTATATTGAGATTACGTTTATTGAAGGTTTCACCAAATTTTCATGTAATTTTTTTCAATAATATCGACCCCTAGCACTCATCTATTTAGGTTTAATAGATACATTGTCTTTTGCACAAGATAGTGGGTAGAGCTGCAGTGGTGGTTTGATTTTAGATTATAGATTTATCTGTGGCACAGTATTTTTGCATTCATACGTTTGTGTTGATGTCTGTGTCCTCACTGCAGAGTTTCTCCCCTCTAATTGTACTGGTAACTATTATCACCAAGACAAAAAGTGAGGAGAAATCCAAAACTTTTGAGTTGTCCCCAGAGCAAAAGGTTACGGAAGATCCTCTAATGGGGACAACTGTCCAATGAGAGACCACTGGAATATGGGAATTATGTTCCCTTTAAAGAGGAGCTTTAGTCTTCACCCCCCCCCCTACTGGACAGAAGTAGGAACCTATCAAAACCAGATACCTGCTCTCCTCCAACCCCTCTAAAAAAGTGCAAAATGTTAAAGAGGAGAAGGGGGAGGTGGCAAACAAGTGGAACTTCCCCTTTTGGGTGAAGTTCCGCTTTGAAGTTCAATTCTAGGGAAAACAACATTTTTTTTCTTGGAATGGGGCTTCTACCGCACTGCCAGTAGTAAATACTCTCTAATGTCTTCTTCACTATGTTCCACTGGTTTCAGGTCTTCTGAAGTCATCAAGCACCAATGGCCCTGCTCTAAACCTGAGGATACCGAGTCACAGTCACTGCAGGAGCGTAGGGGAGCACCAGTAGCCTGGAAGTGAGGATCAGGTAAGTAAAAGTGCATCCCCTAGATGTAAACAGGCATTCAACCCTTGCAGTACAGAGGCAGAAGTTTTGTTTTCAGTGGAGATGGGCTCTAAGTTTTCTAGCTTTAGATTGTGCATATACAACAAAACACCTTCAGTTTCGTTTGACATTTTATTCCAACAAGGTCAAAGCTTTAAAAAAAGTCTATAAAGGAAAGACCCATCTTTTGGTTTAGATACACATTCTTAGGGTTGTTCAAGGCTTAGTGCTAGAATATATTTGACACCTACGTGAAGACATGTGAAATACACTGGTGAGGAAGCCACTAAAAGTAATCAAAAAAGTTGCAACCCGCAATGCTAAGCCTAATTAGAACAATTATGATTTGTTATTTGCAGGGCAACATGCATGTTTGACATTCTTGATAAGGGACATAATTGTGTCTCCATTTTAAAGAACCTTTGGCTGGTGAATCAGAGGTTCCTGTTTATCCATGTGTTGATAGGGTGTATACGTTTTAGGGGAAACTTATAAATGTGGAAATGTAGCAAAGAAAAGGCTTAATTAAGTTATAGTTTGGATTACCACACTGCTGTAGAACCCAAGTAAATAATCTCCAGTACCCTCCAACAAGATTATATGATTGATAGACAGAAAGTAACCATTGTAGAGTTTTTCTGGGCACAACAGAATAAATATATATTCACCCCCACCTTCCCCATACTCTTCCAAGTTAATGAAGTTCATTGCTAATGGGTGTGGTTATTAACTATGTAGGGGGGAATAGAGAGAGTAGAGACTGTAGATGTATTTATATAGTAATTTGCCTAAAAGAGGCAAGGTAACTCAATGTACAAGATCCTATAAGACATTTTTGTTCACTACACCTAAAACATATTTTACATTTTTTACTATGTCAATACTTGGGTGGGTAAAATCAGCTCCAGCTTCTTTTAGCATACCTCCCTGGAGGAAAGATTTCTCCTCTTGAGTTTTTAGTTCCTTTACGTTAATCCAACCACTTCAAGGCCTTGTGTACATAGATATACATTTTGGACATAGACCTTTGAAGCAAGCAAAACTATGAGAATGCATGCTTTAAACATATTCACACACACAAAAAAAACAGTGCAAGGCATCTGATGTACATTTATAGTGCATGTGGAATACATTTAAAATGCTCTTGTTTGTGATACCAATGATCAGCTGCTGTTGTTGACAACCTTACAAGTTTAAAAAAGAGATGGAAATGGGCCATCAAAATAAATAAACTGACAGCAGTTCGAATGCTTCCCTACTATACCCATAATGATAGATACATGTTAAAAGAGAAGTATGGGAATCTTTAATTTATTTAATCATACTTACCTAGGTGGATGCAGTATCAGTCCGATGCTCACCAGCTCTCTGCTCTGCCCCCCCCCCCCTGCACGCTCACTGGAGCGCTGAGCTGTGGAGGGGCGGGAGCAGCCAGCTCAGGCTCACAACGGCTTGCTGAGAGGCTCAGCCAGGTGCCTGTCCATGCATGTGGGCGGATCCCATATTGTGATCTTTTCCAAGCCTGAGCCACCTCTGTGACGTCAGCCGACAGCGGGCTTCAGCCCACTGTCTGTTGAAAATGGGTCACAGGAGTGCAGAACGAACTGCACTCCTGTGATCCACAGGAGAAGTACAGCCAAACAAGCTTTGGCTGTACTTTCCCCTTAAATAGCAATCCACTGTAATGCAGTATAAATGCAACTGAAAATGCTGGTCTTATATAACCTAAGATGAAATCCAGTTTTCAAGTTCTATCCTCAGGACATTTTAAGGCACTTTCCAAATACATTTGAAATGGCAGATTCCAAAATTATCTTGTATGCAGTTTTCAAGGAGGATTTCGTTTTGGCTCAGGATTTTCGGATGCACTCCACATTATTAAAAAGGCTTGGTATTTGGGGGCCAGGGAGCCATACATTTTAGTGTGGAGCAATAAAAATCCAAGGAATGGTTTGCTCCACCAACGTCCTTCTACAACTAAAGTATTGATTTTGGGTAAAAGTGACCTTTAATATGGACCTATTCTCAATAGTTTACGTAACACTAAAAATTTTGCCGGGATGGATAAACAAAGAATAGAAGAAGGGATGTTTATAAGAAGGTGTTCAGTTCAATGCTGGCCACATGTCTGTAAGCCTTGGCACTTGGTCACGTGATCTAAACTGTGATCTTCTATTGCAGCTGAGATTTATTTTTCCATCTCAGCAAGACCATTCACACAGCTTGACCGAGCTTCATGTTAAAATTTGTGTATTGGTCACCTTTTATTGACAAATGAATGAAACGCTGATTATCATGAGTTAAAAACATGGAAGTAAATGCTCTATGATAATAATATAAATGGTAACATAGCATATACATCACATTCTGTGTTTATAAGAATCTTGTGTAACATTATCATGATTATAGCAATCTTAAATAACATTGTTGCGGTCATCATAATATCATATAGAATACAGAGATGCCAAGTAAGGTCAAGATGGTGATGAGAGGAGCTTGAATGGCAAAGCCCCCATTACAGTTGTCTGAGATGCAGCATGTAGCATTGTAGGTGAACAATTTCATGACTCCTGATAGTTGGGCGGTCCTGTTGCACTCTGATGTTGTTACACATCCAGTTGTGGTAAAAATACTGTCAGATCCTGTTTGGGAAAAATGAATAACTGTGTTAAATACCAACATTCTTGAAACTGTAGGTGGTTATTGTCTGCAAGAGGCACTTTTACATATGGGAAATAGAGAATGGAGCAATAGCATGCAATTCTGTGAAATGGGTTTTTATGGGTTATTGTAATGATTATATTAATTTTTATTAATATTATAATTATAATACAGTATTTATATAGAGACAGCAGTCTGGACAGTGCTTTACAAAATAAAGGGAGACAGTAGAGTTTCAATAAAATTCAAGACAAGAGAGTTAGGAGGGTCCTGCTTGTGAGAGCTTACAATCTAAAAGGAAAGGCTAAGTGACAATAACCAGGAGAGATTATTTGTTTGAGAATTAAAATTTCAGCTTTTAGGTTGAAGTGTGATAGGCCTCCTTGAAGAAATGAGTAGGGATCACCATATAGGTTGAGGTAGGAAGTTCTAGAGGATGGAAGAGGCTCTGTAGAACTCCTGGACATGAGCATAGGATGCAGTGAAATAAAGCTAGAGAGCAGGAGGTTTTGGGAAGAGCATTTTAATTTGAATAGAATATAAAATATTGTAGACTTTTAAAGAAATCCCAGGAAATAGATTTTTTTAATAATAAAAAAAGTTACTTTTTAAATTAAAAATCACTTTAAAATTTAAAAAAGAGTTTTTAAAATCTACTGGCACATAAGGAGTTCCAGGTTCTCAGTTCCAGTTGGTGACATACACCTCCCTGGCCCTGCATTTAACTTAAATACTTTTTTTTGTCTGACAGTTAAAGGATTGTTTTGTTGGTGTTCTTACAATTTCTGGTATCCAGCAAGTTAGAACTGGGGATGTGGTACCGTTACCATAAATCAGACCAAATTTAATTATAAACCTCTGTAGCTATAGGCATTGTGGAGAAATCACTCATCATCCTCTGCAAAAAGGCCCCTTTCACACTGGTGTGCTTTTGGTATGCTTTTCCAGGGCGACAAAATCGCTTGAAAACTATATCCTATTAAATCTTATGTAACACTGCGGGTGTCTTTCAATTGTTGGTTTTCAAGAGTGCATCAAAAATACATATTTCATTGTAGGTTAATGGTGCATCAAAAGTGCATCAGTGTCCACAGGCGACTTTAAGGCTCTGTTCACACCTAGGAAGTGCGAGATTTTTTGTGTAGTCCCACACATCATGTTTAGGGCAGTCCATTAATTTAAATGAGTTACCCTATTCACGAGAAATGAGCAAAAAAAGGTGCTGGACATCGCACCGCTCAAAAACGCCTTACACTGGGGTAAGAGTTAATGGCGACCCTACAAGTCTGCAAACAGGTAGCATGTTTTTGTGCGTTGTGGAAAAGTGAGTGATTTTGTGTGCATTCCTGCAACACACTGGTATGAGCAAAGCCTTAAATGTTTCATAGAAGAACTGTAGACTGTGTTAAAAGGTCACATTTGCTAAAAAAAAAAAAAGAGATTTTGGGAGTGATCTATCTACAGTATTATCTATCTATCTATCTATCTATCTATCTATCTATCTATCTATCTATCTATCTATCTATCTATCTATCTATCTATCTATCTATCTATCTATCCTACTTGAGGTGCTTGTAGCCGTTTAGTGCAATTGCTACAGAGAAAATTGAGTACTGTCTGTGATACTTTTTTTTATTTTCACTAACATACAATTTTTCAGGACAAGCTTTCAGGGTATCTCCCCTTCTTCAAGGTCCAAGCAGTACTGATTCACAAAAGTTTTAGCAGAATGTTAAAATGAAAAAAAAAAAATACATTCTCTAAAGGAAAGGAAAAAAATAAATACAAACACATACAAATCAACCTGGCAATGGTAATAAAGCTAACAGCAGAGTTAGTGAGATAAGACAGAGGGAGAGCTATATTCCACTGTGAATGGACAAGCCGTGCTGCTGCACTTTGTGAATGGTCCTGCAGCCTTCTGGGATCTGTGATGTGTCCCAGAAGGCTGTGGGCAAGGAGAGGGTGGGACTGAACTGGTATCTAAACTAGGTACCCACTCTCCAAAATACTTTTTAATGTGCCAAATGTGGTAGAGGAGAGGGGAGGAGGCAGTGCCGGCCCTACCATGGTCCCAGTGGGTCCATTGGACCCAGGCAGCACTTTGAGAGGGGCAGCAAACTGAACCACGGCCGCCTCTCCTTTTCCTCTATTTACCCAGCAAATTGGCGACCAAGTTTTGTCTTCCAGCAGCTTTGTGTATCGCCGTAACTGCCCCGTGGGCCGCTCCGAATGCACCTACACTGCCCTAGCCTGTCTGTATACTACCCTAGCCTGCCCTGTACTTCCCTAGCCTATCGATATACTTCCCTAGCCTATCTATATACTACCCTAGCCTGCCCCTGTATTGCCCTAGCCTATCCATATACTACCCTAGCCTGTCTATATACTACCCTAGCCTGCCCCTGTACTGCCCTAGGCTATCCATATACTTCCCTAGCCTGTCCATATACTACCCTAGCCTGTCTATATACTATCCTAGCCCGCCCCTTGGAATTGAACATAATGGTATGTCATATAATTTTGCATATAGACAAGGTCCTGTTGCATGTAAATCCGACTTCCTGATAAATTTAATTTTCGTTTTAATTATCATGATATAAAATAATGGATGTAGGGGCCTTTTGGTGGGCGTGATTTTTTATTTTTTTTGTGGGGGGGGGGGGGGGCAGCATTTTATTCCGGTTCTAAGGCAGCACAATGTTTTAGGTAATGTTTTTGTAACTTTCCCCTTAGGGTGAAGTTCCATCTAACTACATTTGCCTGCTGTCACTGGCCTGTTACTCCTTTCGGGGTGCTCTGATGAAAACCAAGGTGCTACTACCTCGGTGAGCCCATGTCACCCACCAGGGGTTATCATCTGTAACATATTCTTTGTATCATAACTTTACTGAGACATGCAAATGGAAACTCCAGATGGGAAGTAAGCAGGACTTGATTCAGCAATGGCAAGATTGCTTTATAACTACATGACCCCTCAGGCAAAGGATTGCTGAACGAGTGGCTTTAAAATGATGCCCCTTTAATACAGAACCTCTCACCAAGTACTCATTTGAAAGCATTTGGTGGCTACATCGGCATGGCCTGCGCAGAATCTATTCATAAAAAAAATAGATAGTAATCTGAAATACAGTTCAAAATGCTCTTGAAAATATTGTCATTGCAATCTGAGTCGAGAAATCACTTTACCTATTGAATATCTGACACTCCCACATGAGCTGTCCGTTTCGCACTGCGTAGTGTAGGCGGTAGTGAGGAAGCACATGGAGTAGACCTTAAGCCTGCAGTTATTACAGGTTTTGACAGCCGCCTGAGTCTGGCCTGAAAAACACACAGATCAAAAAATAACTGCATCTTTAACAACTATAGACATATGTAAAAAGATATTATAAAGGCGTTGATTGATTTACTAAAACTGGGGAGTGCAAGATTTGCTGCAGTCCTGCATGTAGGGTTGCCACCTGTCTGGGATTCACCCGGACAGTCCGGTAATCACTCGGACAGTCTGGGATTTGAATCATGTGTCTGGATTCCAGGCAGACTGAAACCTGGACACATTATTTAGACCAGGCTGTGGCTTCTCAAGTAACCAAGATAGTCACACACAAATCTGTTGCTGTCCGGGAGCTGGGGTGGCTGTCTGGGGGCAGGTTTGACATCATTGGGGGCAGGGCAATGATGTTAGCAAGAGCAATTTGGCCAAAACCAAGGTGTCCCAGGCCGCTAAAGTGTTTGGGTTTGCCTTGAAGAAAAGGTGGCATCCCTATGTGCATGGTAGTCAATCAGCTTCTAACTTCAGCTTCTTCATTTAAGTTTTTACAACAAAAAAAAAAAAAAAAGCTGATTGGTTTCTATGCAGAGCTGCACCAGATTTTGCACTCTCCTGTTTTAGCCTGGGTTCACAATATGGCGTTGCAGGAACCAGCGCAATTCCAGTGCCGGTTCCCGCATTGCACCTCTCCCGCAGGCGGTTCACACTGCCCTCTGCGAACCGATGCGGGTGTCAATACAATGTCAATAACTCCCCCAGATTGGTTCACAGATCGCAGTGCGAACTGTGGAGTTGGACAGGAATCAAATGGCATGAGTATGAACACCCATGCCATCCGATTCCAATGCAGGAAAAAAAAAGTCCCTGCACCTTTTTTGTGCGAATCCAATGTGAGTTCAGCCATACAAACTGTATACAAATTGTATGGCTGAACTCGCATTGCACAGACATCGCATGTGAGCGGCACAGCAATGCGGGTGCAAATCACATGCGATGTCTGTATTTGCATATGTGTGAACCCAGGCTTAGTATATCAACCCCAATGTCCAGAGAATACACTTTCTTAGTTATTATTGCAACATTAACCTGGATAAATCATTTTCATGGTATTTTACACATTTATACTAGTTATATAGTGAATATGTTCACTATTGTACTTTAATGAAATTCCCTCTAGCAGTCGCCTGTATTTCAAGGCTAAAAAATAATTTATCTTGAAATCAGTATCAAACCCAAAAGCAAACGTATTATGTTGCAGCTTACCAATTCATAGATATGGTGGCTGCATTCATTTTCTTTTATAGGCTTTCTTTCATTTTCACCTGGTGATCCTGCCAGTAAATCTGTTGCTTTTCAACAGAAAAAGCTGTCCTGCAGCTGTAGCAGTTAGGGAGTTGAGACAAACTATTTACCACTCACAGGGGTGTTTACAATGGTCAGGTTTTATTTATTTAAAATCTTTATCCCAAATGGAACAAAAACTGTTGCTGTGACTGCTTAGAAAGTGTAAAGCTAGGTTCACATCTATGAGTGTGCAGTTGATGCGTTTTTTTGCGGCACAGTTTTTGATGCGTTTTCATACTTCTGCATTTTCATTTATTTTTTATGTAGGAAGAGAAGACTGGTTGACTAAAAACCCTACCAAAGACAAATGTGGATGCTTCTTAATGTGTTTTGAAGCATTTTTTATGCAGTTCCAATGAAGTCTTTGGAGCCAAATATGCACAATGTGTGTTTAAAAGTCCTGCACCTTTTTCAAAAACGCACTTCAGGAAACTGCATAGATGTAAATGGGACCCATAGGAAATAATGTTAAATGGACTATGGTGCATTTCTGCAGATCTTCAAATGCACTAAAAAAATGCATAGATGTGAACTTAGCCTTAGCTAGAGCTTGGCCTCAATTTGTTAGTGTATCTAAATGTGCCAGTCCATATAACAGTCCCCTCCCCCCAGAATAAAAATGCTGCTGTCCAAAAGTGTCTCTGTTGCTCTTTCATCGGTGGGGGCACTCTAATACAGGAGTGTGTGTTACTGTCCAGATCACCAGGTGAAAACAGAGGGAAAAAGATTAAAAATAAAAACCAATGCATCCACCACATCTAATGATTGCTAAGCTGCAATAAATTCCATTTTTGCTTTTGGGTTTAATGCCTCTTGCCTCCATGCCCCCTCTCCCCTCCTGAAGACCACTCACTTAAAGTGTTACTAAACCCAGGACCCTGAATTCACTATATCTGGTCTCCCACAGTACACAGAACATGGAAATGCAATTATGTTAGTAAATATAAACTGCTAAATGCCTTTTCTCAACCGCAGTATATAGCAGTCTTGTGACTTCTATCAGTGTCCGGCCAAGCACTGGTTAAAGCTTGTAGGAGGAGTTTTCAATTAGTTCTGACTGTCCTATGAGGCTGCATAACGCCTGACTTTCTGTCTGAACAGTGCTGATTGGCCCTGTGCTGATCACATGCGCTCTCCCAGAAAAATAAAAAAACTCTCTAGCAATACACCTCAAACTGAGCATGTGCAGAGTGCCTCCTAGGGCTCTGTTCTATCAGGAGATAGATTGGGTACAGTAAAAGAAGGGGAGGATCAGAGAAGACAGGATCAAACAGCCTTTTTACACAATATCGAGGATTAACCCCTTAGGTCCCACAGTGAGTATAACAAGCATGCTTTACTGCATATACAGACTGATTTCACTGTTGCGGGTTTATTATTACTTTGAGGATCCCCCCAGCTTCATCTTGTGCTTTTTGTATTTTGTGCTTAGCTTTTTGGGATGTCTTCTGGCCTGTCATGTCATCAACTGGGTCCTCTCCCACTTTGGTCTTCTCCCAGTGGTGGGTGGTCCTGGATGATGCAGAGAGCGGTGCTGTTGTGATGTCATCAGTACTGATCTCGGCATTGATACACTAAGGTCTCATTCACACTGGCACTCCTAATTGGCTTTTCAGAATGTAGCAGAAGTGATCCAGAAAGTACAAACAACGTTAGGGCTCGTTAACACGTGCTTTGGCTTCAACGCACATTAAAGCCTCTACTGCTTCAACAAGCTTTTATGGTGTGTTTTTGAGGCTTTGGTGGTGCTTCAGTGAGGCTTCGGTGGTACTTCAATGAGGCTTTGGTGGTGCTTCAATGAGGCTTCAATGAGGCTTCAATGAGGCTTCGGTGGGGCTCCAATGAGGCTTCGGTGGGGCTTCAATGAGGCTCTTTTGAAGCTTTCAAACAAGCTTTGTCATAGACTTCTATGGAGGCGTTGGAGAGGCTTTGAAGCCTGGCTACAGCTACATGCGGCATAATTTTTGAAGCAAAGCTGAAGCTAAGCAAAGCCAATGCAAGGTGTAAACAGAACTGTAAGCTAACCATTTTATTTAGGGACATGGGCTTTGACTGGCGTTAAGAGAGCTTTAACAATGCCTGTCTGACGCCCTGTTTTGAACCAAGTGTAAACGAGCCCTTAATGCTTCCCAGATCACGTTTTCCTGTGTAGATGTTCCGGCTTTAAAGCAGGTTTGCCAATGTTTAGGTGCATTTAGTTTAGCTATGTTAAGAGTGTCTAATCCAGCCTTTCTCAACCTTTTCAACTCAGAGGAATCCTTGAAATAATTCTCCGGTCTCGGGGAACCCCTGCTAAAAATGAAAAATCTACAACTCATGATACATTAGTGTGATGGTCAATGGGAAGAATGCTTCTTACACTTGTGGTCATTGGGAAGAATTACCCCCTTACAGATAGATAAAAAGACTAATGATGCCATTGGGAATTTATCTGAAAGGCAGAAATTGACCATTGCTCGAGGAACCCCTAGCAACCTCTGGAGGAACCCTAGGCTTCCACGGAACCCTGGTTGAGAAACCCTGGTCTAATCAGATCCTGGATGCACAGAATTCTATTTTCTCTAAACTGATTATGCCTAAATACAGGAAAATGCAGAGTGTCAATGGCACCATTGAAAAATCATTACATGCTTCATATACATTTAGAAATGTCTTTTGAATGCATATAAATTCAGGTTTGATAGTGGCAATGTGAATGAGGCCTTATCCATGTTTTGGCACCTTTACGTGCGTTTAGCCGCAATCAGAGTGTCTAATCGGACTCTGGATGCACAGAATTCTATTTAAACACAGCTAAGCTGACTGTGCTTAAAACTGTTACATGCATTCATATGCATATTTCCCCCTAAATGCATATAGACATAGGGCTGACAGTGCCAGTGTGAATGAGACCCAAGACTAAGGGGCACCATAGTGACACCACCTAAAGGGGCAGGGACATGATACTCTGCACACACAAGCTTTCCCAAAGAGTGATGTTTGGTGTCATTAAAGAGGAAGTAAACCCTGGTGGGTTTTTCTTCCTTTCTTCTTCCCTGCAAAGTAAAGGCATAATGGCCTAGTCTGCAACGCAGACTAGGACATTATGTGACACTTACCTGCAAACGAAGCCCGTGCCGTCCCTGCTGCAGGCCGCATCCATCTTCGCCCGTCTTCCTTCGGGGGGCCATGGACTCTGGCTGTGTGACTGTCCGGAGCCGCGTGACGTCACTCCTGCACATGAGGGGGGGAGCCGCCGGTCATGGCACTGACTCCTGAAGAAACGGCATGGGTGGCCGTTTCTTCAGAGCACATGCGCCAATGACATAATCGGCACAGTATACAGTAAATATCTCCTAAATGGTGCACGTTTAGGAGCTATTTACAGTACCTATCGGTAAGCCTTAAAACGGAGTTCCACCCAAAAGTGGAACTTCCACTCTAAGGGAAGGTGACCCCCCCCCCCCCGACATGCCACAATTGGCATGTCATTTTTTTGGGGAGGGACCCTGTTTTCACAGGGTCCCAGGTCCACTTCCTCTCCTAGAGCCGCGGCTCCGGAAGAAAGTTCACCTTCCCCCTCCCTCTCGGCAATCTTCTGGGACACATTACAGATCCCAGAAGATACGCCGGCAATTCACAAGGCGCAGCACGGCTCGCGCATACGCAGTGTGCACCCCGGCCTTGCAGCCAAAGCCGGGTGCCCACGCTTGTGATGCCGGCGCCATCGAGGGGAGGGGGAGAAGAGCGAGCCTCGGGTGACTCACCGAGGGACAGGTAAGTGTCCGATTGTTAAAAGTCAGCAGTTACACTTTTAGCAGTTACTGACTTTTATCTGGGTGGAACTGCTTTAATCTAGTCCTACCTATAGGTACAAAGTATACAGGGAAGTTTACAACCTCTTTAAACCTAGAAGACTTAGTCCATCTTGTGGTGAAGAAAAGGTACTGCAGAGCAAAGCTCCAGATTATAGGTGAACATTGCAGCCAAAGATTTTTTTTTTTACACATCCTAGGGGAAGTGTGAAAAAAATTGCCTGGAGTTAGTATATCTAACATGTACTTTTAGTTGTGCATAGGATGCAGAAGGGCTATATATTCTGCCATATTTATATTGCTGTCTGTGCTCTCGTTGGATTGATTTACCCTCTCTGTTCTGCTGACCATTGTCACTGGGACAGAACGTGATGAAAAATCCAAAATGTAACTGTTCCCAGACAGGAGGTGAAGGTTTAAAAATATGTCTGGCTTTAAATATTCTTTGAAAAGGAAATCTATACTGAGTGATACATGTAGGCTGACATTGTTGACCTTTCCTTTTAAAAATGCCAGTTACATGGTTGTCATGCTATTGCTTCCATATTTTGAATCAATGAGTATGTAGATATGAATGTCTGCATAGGATTGAACAGTTTTCATAGTCAAATGAGATCATTGACCATGAAATATCGTGTGACTAGTGTCTTGGCACCAGAGAGCTACCAAAGCAGGATCGTTTTCTATATGCATACTATAGAGTAGGGTTACAATGGCAGGGGCCTATTCAAATACGGACCACTTTAAATATTTACTCATGTCATAGGGGTTCTTCTTTTCTTGTATAACATACAGATAAAAAGGATTACAACTCTTTTACATAAACCAGGTTGCCACTTATGTTTATTGTCCTTGAAATTGGTTAGGGTAATAAATTAGAAGTAATCATCTGACTTACTGGACCAAACATTTATAACCTCAATAAACACAGACGCCCAAAACCCAATACTCTCATTTATGGAATTTTACAACCACAGAGAATACCTTGCCCTGGGTGTGCCAGTATTTAAAACATACTGAACTTCAGATGGATGAATGGGACACTGTGTGTGACAATGACAAGTCAAACCACAATGCTGGACCATCTCCAACAAATGGAGAATAGTGTACTGTCCCTGACCACAGATTAACGTCACAGTGTGAGAACCACACACAATGCTGATTAGTTACATATAGAGATCTGGACTATCCATAGCTTAGGCACACAGGTATAAGGAGTCTAGCTTTTAGAAGGAGGAACATAATATTTTAACCACTTCAGCCCCGGAAGGATTTCACACTGTAGGACCGGAGCCCTTTTTGCGATTCGGCACTGCGTCGCTTTAACTGACAATTGCGCGGTCGTGCGACGTTGTACCCAAACGAAATTTGCGTCCTTTTTTTCCCACAAATAGAGCTTTCTTTTGGTGGTATTTGATCATCGCTGCGTCATTTCTGATCGCCGCTATAAACAAAAGAAGAGCGACAATTTTGCAAAAAAACACAAATTTCTTACTTTTTGCTAAAATACAAATCCAAAAAAAATATATCAAAAAAATTTTTTTTTCATCAGTTTTGGCCGATTTATATTCTTCCTCATATTTGTGATAAAAAAACGCAATCAGCGTTTATTAATTGGTTTGCGCAAAAGTGGTCGCGTTTACAGATGATGAGAATTCATTTCTGGGGTTTTTATTTTATTTTTTTTTTTTACTAGTAATGGCGGCGATCTGCGATTTTTTGCGGTACTGCGATATTGCGGCGGACATGTCGGACCATTTTGACACTTTTTTGGGACCATTGGCATTTATACAGGGATCAGTGCTATAAAAATGCACTGATTACTGTGTAAATGCCATTGGCAGTGAAGGGGTTAACCTGCAGGGGGCGCTCTAAGGGTTAACTGTGTTCCCTGGGCGTGTTATAACTGTGGGGGGACTGCCCTAGCTGGGGAAGGGAAGTGGTCACAGCTTCCGTGTAGAGGAAGGCTGTGATCACAGCCCTTCCCCCCTCACAGAACGGAGGTCCGTGTTTACTTACACGGACCTCCGTTCTTTCACTCCGAGGGGGGCATCGCGGGTGGCCAGCGGAGATCGAATCTGCCGCACCCGCTCCCTGGCCCTCCCCGAACACAGTGAGCACGACGTCAGATGACGGCGTTTTGCGCAATAGAGCCACCTTGTCGCCGTCAGATTCCGATCGGCGGTCGGCAAGTGGTTAAAGTATATTGAAAGACCATTTTGTTTGGTTCTATTATGGATAGCTGATAGTTTTTTTGCCATCTGTAGCTACTATAATTTGGGTGATTAGCCTTCACTTTCCATCTTGTAGATTCAACAGGGAGTGAGAGAATTTCATTCCAATGTGAAGGAAATACCTTTTTAGACAGTTGTCATAGGAGCAAGCATTCCCATTATAAGAATTCCCCCCTACACTTGTTCTGGTGGAAACTCCACATTTTGGATTTACACTCACTTTGGATGATCAGGATAAAAAAAAATTGTAATACTAAAAAAAAAAAAAAAACCAGAAAACCAACACTTGCATATAAGAGCAGAGGTCATAAGGAGCTAGAGCTGCACGGTTAATCGTATTAAAATCACAATCTCGATCTACCCCCCCTGCGATCTCCATTGGGCATTACCGTGATTTTTCAGTGCAGTTAATGGGGCCCGACTTGTGGGGCGACTCAGCACGACTTGACCGTAATAAATGTCAATGCAAGTCTCCTGAAGTCTTTTCAAGTCGGAGCGACTTGAGTCTCAGGGGAGACAGCCAAGTCTGGGCAGAGAGCCAACTTCTGAGAAAAGATACACAAAGTAATTTACTTCAAAGGCATTGAACTCTGAGTGAACTCCCCTTGTATAGATTTTTGGTTTAACCATTTAAAGACTAAATCTTTCCTGACACTTGCTGCTTACAAATAAAAATCCATTATTTTGT
Organism: Glandirana rugosa; assembly: GCA_018402905.1. Lineage (NCBI taxonomy): Eukaryota > Metazoa > Chordata > Amphibia > Anura > Ranidae > Glandirana > Glandirana rugosa. The sequence continues at coordinate 662,732 of BLSH010159704.1, forward strand.
GCTAGAAAATGACGTAGAACCCCCCAACATTATATACTTTTTTTAGCAGAGACCCTAGAGAATAAGATGGCGGTTGTTGCAATATTTTATGTCACACGCTGTTCGCGCAGCGGACTTTTAAACGCAATTTTTTTTGGAAAAATTACCCTTTCAAAAAACTAAACAGTGCTGTTAGCCCAATTTTTTGTATATTTAATATATTACGCCACAAGAATCGTGATCTTTATTCTAAGCAAAAAAATTGTGATTCTCATTTTGGCCAGAATCCTGCAGCTCTATAAGGAGCAAATACAAAACTCTCTCTGGGTGCCTGCATGTACATCCTGGGGTTAGAAAGTAAATACAGAAGCTGCCATAGCTGACCTAAGGGTCAGTCAAATGGATCCATCCTTCACTAACTTTTGAACCACTGATCTGGAATAAGCAGGTACATATTAGCTGGAACCTGCATCTTCAGAAGCAAGCAAACAATGGCACCCATATTCCTTTGCTGACAGGTTCCCTTGAACTAAATTGAATCCAGTACAGGCACTGTACACTTTAAGGCACAGTCACATTCAATTGTTCCACGGAATAATTGGATGTGACTGTGACTACAGAAATCCTTGACATCCCCGATAGAAGGAAATTGCAGAACAGCAGGTGCTTGCTAATACTTTTTTGTGGCTCTTATTTTACACAACACAGCTCTTTGGTACACCAAATTTCAGTTAAAGCCTAGTAACAGAATATGAAAGAGTAAAGGACATTGCATAAAAAGCTATTTTAAAGCTCAACTCCAGGCACAACAACAAAAAAGGACCCTTCGCACTGCAAGGGGTATAAACATGTTAAGTCTATGGGGTACAGGAAGAGGCTGCATTACTTACCCAACTCCCCGCTCCAGCTGACTCCAGCACTCCCCTCTCCTTCCCAAAGCAATAGCCTGTGGATGGTCCCTTGGTGTCATATACAATGCAGGGCTATTAACGCTGTATTGTACTTGGTGAGGGCGAGCTAGGAGCAGCTTAGAGGAGGATGTAAGAGACGGATCGTATTGGTGGGGTGACCTTACTGGAGCAAAAAAAAAAATGAATAAAATAGCCTCTACCTTAGCCCCCTGGACTTAACCAGAATTTATTTTGCAGTGTGGGGAGGTGGGGGGGGGGGGCTAACTACAAGGGTATTTTATTGTTGTACCTTACCTGGAGTTGCTGTTAGGGTAATTTTGAAACAGGTGAGTTCTGTATACAGTATATGATCACAATTATGAATGAGGGCTAAGATGATCATAGACAAGTAGATATCCCTTTGAGAATACAGGGGAATGGGGTGACATCTGCCCGTCCCTGAACAAGTCAAAGTAGAGCCTGGACTTGACCAGTACCGACAACTGTGCACATGCAGTAATAGTAATTCAGGTCCTTTACTTTACTCCATGGGTGCTCAACCTGTGGCCCTCCAGCTGTTGCCGAACTTCAAGTCGCATGAGACATTGCAAGGCTAACACTTACAAGCATGACACCCAAAGGCTAAGGCATGATGGTTCTAGTTCCAAAACAGCTGGAGGGCCACAGGTTGAGTACCCATGCTTTACTCCAAACTGTAGGATCAGGACCTGCTCGTTGGGACAGTTTATTCCACCAGATTGGAAAATCTTCTTAGACAAAACTAAGCCCCTCTGAGGCTTATGTTATCTCTAGCACTATTGACATTTGCCTTTTTATAGGACCAGGGCAAATGTTGGTCTTATTTATTAAAATGAACTTAATAGGTCCTCATATATGTGAAGTGGTTAAAGCCATTTTTTTATCTAAACTGTTTTGTAGTTTTGAATAGATTGATAGAGTTAAAATGTCTGTATAGGGTTTTATCTGTCTATAGTCCCACTGGGGTGATTTTCCTTCACTTCCTGTCCTTGTGACACAAGAATTGAAGGTACAGTTGTCACCACGACATGACAGCACTGACAGCAATTTAGACAATTGTCTTATGTTATAACCCTTTCCTACTCTACTAAAATGTTTTTTTTTTGTTGGACCCGTCTCTTGTCACAATCAGGAAGTGAGGGGAAATCTCCTCAATGAGGACACAGATGGCAATAAAAAGCTGAAAGAATTTCTGGCCCTTACTCTATTCAAGATGCTACCATCCATCCTCACCTAGTCATCCATCCATGCTCACCCAGTCATCCATCCATGCTCACCCACCTAGCCATGCTCACCCATCCATCCGTGCTCACCCACCCATCTGCGCTCAGTTATCTCCATCCGTGCTCAATCATCCCCATCCGTGGCTCATCCATCCCCATCCGTGGCTCATCCATCCCCATCCGTGGCCCATCCATCCCCCATCCATGGCTCATTTGTGCCTCATTCATGCTCATCCATACCACATCAGTTCTCATCCGTGACACATCCATGCCACTACAGTGCCCATCCATGCCACTACAGTGCCCATCCGTGCCACTACAGTGCCCATCTGTGCCACTACAGTGCACAATCATGCCACTACAGTGCCCAATCTTACCACTACAGTGCCCACCCGTGCCACTACAGTGCCCACCCGTGCCACTACACTGCTCATCCGTACCACTACCCTGCCCATCTGTGCCACTACAGTGCCTATCCATGCCACCACAGTGCCTCACAATAGTGTAAAAGGTACTCAAATTAGATTTGAAATGTATGCCCCTAGAACACCTGACAGTGCTCCCTGCATGTTGGGCCTCTGTATGTGGTTAGGCTGTGTAAAAGTGTCACACATGTGGTATCGCCATACTCGGGAGAAGTAGAAGAATATATTTTGGGGTGTCATTTTTGCTAGGTACATGTTGTGTGTTAGAAATATTGTATAAATGGACAACTTTGTGTAAAAAGACACAACTAATTAGAGTATGGCAGAGCTAAGCCAGTACCGCATCCCGAAAACAGAAATGCAAATTGTGAAAAAAAATTATGCGTTTTCATTTTCTTTCCACATTTTCCAAAAACTTGTGGAAAAAATGACATGTTTGTTTTCCAAAATGGGGTCATTTTTTGGGCGTTTCCATTGTCCTGGTGCTCCAGGACCTTCAAAAGTGCAAGAAGTAACCAAGAAATTATGTGTGTAATTTAGGCTCGTAGAACGCCTAATGGCGCTCCCTACATGTTGGGCCTCTGTATGTGGCCAGGCTGTGTAAAATACTCACACATGTGGCATCGCCATACTCAGGAGGAGTAGCAGAATGTGTTTTGGGGTGTAATTTGTGGTATGCATATGCTGGATGTGAGAAATAACTTGTTAACATATGACAATTTTGTGAAAAAAAAAAAAGAAAAAAAAATCTTCATATTGCAAAGAATTGTGGGAAAAAAATTGCAACTTCAAAAAATTCACCATGCCTCTTACTAAATACCTTGGAATGTCTAATTTCCAAAAAGGGGTAATTTGGGGGGGTATTTGTACTTTCCTGGCTTGTTAGGGTCTCAAGAAATGAGATAGGCCGTCAGTACATCAGGTGTGATCAATATTCAGTGATTGGCATCATAGCTTGTAGAATCTATAACCTTCACAAAGACCAAATAATATACACTCATTTTTTTTTTACCAAAGATATGTAGCAGTATAAATTTTGGCCAAAATTTATGAAGAAAAAATACTAATTTGCTAAATTTTATAACAGAAACAAAGAAAAATTCATTTTTTTACAAAACTTTCGGTCTTTTTTAAATTATAGCGCAAAAAATAAAAAAACCCAGTGGTGATTAAATACCACCAAAGGAAAGCTCTATTTGTGTGAAAAAAAGGACGCAAATTTCATGTGGGTACAGTGTTGCATGACTGAGTAATTGTCATTCAGAATGTGAAAGCTGAAAATTGGTCTGGTTAGGAAGAGGGTTTAAGTGCCCAGTGGTCAAGTGGTTAACCTTTTTGTTTTGGTTAATTCTCCTTTAAGGGGGTGTGGTGGGGCATGTCCTATGCCTACCTACATTTGCTAGTAGGTGTCCCTCATTCCCATCTCAAAATGTTGGGAGGTATATATGTATATATGTGTGTGTGCATGTGTGTGTGTGCATATATATATATGTGTGTGTGTGTGTGTGTGTGTGTGTGTGTGTGTGTGTATATATATATATATATGTGTGTGTGTGTGTGTGTGTGTGTGT
>BLSH010159704.1:672359-688306 GCA_018402905.1 Glandirana rugosa
TACGGAAGGGTTCCATTTAGGTGTGTGAATCTTGCTTCTAGATAAGATAATGCTGAGCACACCGAACCCCTAGGTATTAATACGTTTGTAATTGGATCTAACGGGTCTTTATGTCCCCAATCACCTAGGTGTTATATTTGAGCCACAATAAAGTAAAGTCTGGGGTTTGGTACGGCTAGGCCTCCCTGGTCTTTACTAAATTGTAATGTATGTAGTATTATTTTTGCTATTTTGTTTTGCCAGAGTAGAGTACAGAATTGGATGTCTATTCTGGAAAACCACTTATGCGATAGCCAGACTGGTGCATTGTGGAATATGTACAGGAGCTGGGGGGCCCATACCATTTTAATTAAATTAACTTTTACTGATAGAGGAAGTTTGGTCCAAGCCACACATTTATCTCTCTGCTTACGCAAGAGAGGAGCCAGATTTAGTGTTATATAGTCAGTAACTGAGGGAGAGACTTGTATACCAAGGTATTTGAAGGAAGAGACTATCTGCACCTCCCTTGCACACTCAGGGAGTGGGGAAGGCAGTGGGTCCAAAGGAAGGAGCACTGATTTGTTCCAATTTATCATAAAGCCTGATAGGGCTCCAAAATCAGTAATCAATTTCATAACATTTATTAAGGATTCATTGGTGTCTCCTAAGTATATTAATGTGTTGTCTGAGTAGAGTGATATAACATCCTCTTTGTTGCCTCTTAAGAAGCCCCTGATAGACTGGGATGCTCGAACATGGATAGCCAGTGGTTCTAGAGCCATGGCAAAAAGCAGGTGTGAAAGCGGGCACCCCTGCCTTGTACCCCTAAAAAGTCGAAAAGAATCCGATAGCTCATCATTGATTTGTATCCTTGCTGAGGGAGTCGAATATATCAGCTGTACTCATTTGAGGAAAATGGAACCTACCCCAAAGGTCGATAGCACCTCCCATAGATAGGACCATTCCACACTGTTGAACGATTTAGCAGCATCTAATGAAAAAATGGCTCTATTGCCCTGGCCGTCAGTGGGTATCTGTAGTTTCAGGGATAATCGGTGTAGATTTTGTGCTGTAGACCAAGTAGGAATAAATCTGGATTGGTCCCTATGGATTAGTTTGTGTATACTTTTTGATAGCCTATTAGCCAGAACCCTGGCTAGTAGTTTGATGTTGGTTGTAAGAAGCGATATGGAATGGTAGGAATCTGGGGTTAGTGCATTTTTCCCTGGTTTCAGCAACACCACTTCTATCGCTTCCGTCGTAGATGTCGGAAGTTTTCCTAATAGCATACTTTTGTTGAATCCTTCTAAAAGATGTGGTATCATATAAGATGCATATCGTTTGTACACCTCCATTGGGAGGCCATCAGGCCCAGGTGCCCTTCCGTTGTGCATATGCTCCATTCCCTCAAGTAATTCCTTTTCTGACAATGGAGCATAAAGCATTTTGGCATCAGTTGCCGAGAGCCGTGGCATTGGATATTTGTCTAAAAATTATTTTATGTCTAGAGTAGTTGGTTGGACCTTGGATGTGTATACATCCACAAAGAAATCTTTAAACACCTCCATGATCTCTAACGTGGAGAATCTAACCTCCCCCTGGGTGTCCTGTATAGCTATAATATGTGATGAGGCCTGTCGTGATTTGAAAAGCATAGCTAACATATGATCCGTGTTTTTGCCTTCTTCAAAGTGGCGTTGTAGTAGGAAAAATAGCTTATTTTCAGCTAGTTGCAGTGACAGTGTTGGGGAAATTGTATATTTCATATTCCTTATTAAGGTTGGCCTCACAAATGTCTATTATAGCCTCTAATATCCTGAATACCTTGCAACTCATTGACATTTGAAATGCCCTATATGGACAAGCTAGCCCCCTCTCCTCAGGAATGTGAAGGTCATATCGTTGTTTACCAGGGTGTTAGCTAGGGGTGGCCTTTTTCCTTACACACAAGTTTAATACCACAGCCCAAACTGGTATAAGTTAGTCTCACCCAGAATGGCCATGAGGCCAGTGTCTGGTCCTGGTCACCTGTGCCATGAAAGGGACCCATGGCGGGAAACAAGCACCTTTAGTTAAGTATTCTTGATATTTTCTTTATCTTTATCTGTATCTGTCATTACTTGTAATAAATGTTATACTTTTAAGTATATGTGTGATCTCTCTTTGCACATATCGAACACAACCCCAAAAACGTGACAAGAGAGACAGTTGTTGTAGTAACACCTGTGAGGCCAGCCATGATCTTTTGTTATCATCTGAAGGGTCAGAAACGTAAGAGGACTCCGACCGCTGTGCTTCAGAGACAACAAACTCCTCCCATTCTTTAGAGTTTGTGTTTATATGAGAAATCAGTTTAATGAACTGGCCCTGTAGATATCCTTTAGCTGTGTCCCATACAACCATCAGATCTGCAGTCCCCTTATTGATTCTAAAAAAAGTGGACAAAATTTTGGGGATCGGATCTGGGTTTGGAAAGAGATCCAACCAAAATGGGTTTCATTTCCATCCCTTGTGTCTCCTCTCCACCCCAGTTCAAATATCTATCAGGAGTGGAGAGTGATCAGATATCGTTCTAACCGAGTAATGGGATGATTCTATGCATGGCAACATGCTAGCATTATTACCCAAGCCAAGATCTATTCTGGAAAGTCCCCCTATTAATGCAGATTGACAGGAATATGTCTGTGTGTCGGGGTTGCACACTCTCCACACATCTGTCAGGCCCATCTCACTCAGAAGACGTGCAAATGCTGTGGGACCTGTGCGTCTTAATGAGTCTGAGTTTAGTCTTGTTGAAAGTTTGTCTTTTTCAGAGTCTAGATAATTAGTAAAGTCCCCTACCACCAATAATGGTTTGTCTAAGTGGCGAGCCATATAGTTGCTTAAGGTTTTGAGGAGATGGGTGGAGGATGGTGGAGGAATGTTCAACCCCGCAATTATACATTTCATTCCATATAGTTTGAACTGTAAAAATACATATTGACCCTCTGGGTCAGTAACATCTTCTATAAGCTCAAAAGTAGTTCCTTTATGGATCAAGATACTGACACTCCTGGAGTATACTGAGGGGGTGGCATGAAACTGGTGACTGAATTGTTTCATAGGGAAGTATAAGGCTGTACTCTGTAGTAGATGCGTCTCATGTAAGCATATGATTTCTGCATTCAGGCGTTTGATAGTTCTGAGTACAGCCAGCCTTTTAACAGGGTTGTTTAGTCCCCTAACATTCCAGGACATAACACGAGTAACACCCGCCATTCTTATAATATAGGAGCCATGGGGTTTTCATCCCCTGCAGTATTTCCAGGTGTGCATGTCTATTTATAGGTTTCCAGTTGATCCTTGCAGAACAGATAGCTTTAGGTACAAAAGGCAATTCACATGATAGAGCAGTATGTTGTATAGTGTCCCTAGTTCCCCCTGGGCATGGCAGAAAAAATAGAAGAGGTTGATGGGCCAACAGCGCCCCAAAACAGAATAACAGAGATAGCAACAAAGTAAAGAATGGTCCCCATAGGACTTTATGGGGGCAACAGTGGAAGCATGTCATGGAAATATGCAGCTTCTCTGCAGCTAAAACATTAGACATTCACTTTTGTTGGGATTGTATCCTTCCAGTGTTTAACCATAGGCTCCGCCTAGCATTGTATATCCATGGACAGAGAGTGTCAAGGGCATAATGTAATAGCAGCAAATATGTCATTTTGCTTGGTTGTTGCGCTCTTGGCGATCCATATTGAGGAAGTTTTCCTCCCTATCTAGCCATTGTGCCACAGCTCTTGGTCTATCGAAGAAATGCACTGTGCCTTTTGCCTCTACCCTCAGGTGGGACAGATAAAACATTGCGTATTTGAGCGCAAGTTTTCTTAGGCAACGTTTTAGCTCTGTGAACTAAGCTCTGCGTTTCTGCAGCTCTGCAGAGAAATCGGGGAATAGTGATACTTTGACATTATCAATCACAAGGGCTGCAGGCCGGGTTCTGGCTTTATACAGAATAGCATCCCTGTCCTTAAAGTTGACCAGTTTGAACAAGAAGGGTCTGGGGTTTGCTCCAGGAGGTGGTGGTCTGGCTAGGACCCTGTTTGCCCTTTCCACTGAAAACATAGGGCAGAAGGTCATCCTGCCAAAGGCAGATGTTAACCAGATTTCAATAAACCTCAACCCCAGCCGACCTCACATATCCTGACCTAGCACACTGGATACTTGGGTGAATTGTAAGTATGGAGGCGTTGAGGCATTTCCAACTTGCAGTGCCCCCATTGTTAGACCCTCCCTAACCCATATTATTATCTCTAGACAACTTCTCGCATCTGCTCCTGAAGAGTGATTAAATTCACGAAACGCGTCGAGCTATATGGATGCCATCAAGATACACATTTTGATATGAACCAATTAGATGCCTTACTATCACAAATTTTGAGATCATTACCCAACCCTACGGGTCAGTTGTTAAGCAACCTTATAATCAGGGCATTTTTATCTTGCTTTCAGCACATAGGGTCTGGCTTTAAATGTAAACATATGAATTGATACGTTTTATTCCAAGTGAAGGATATGAATTGATACGTTTCTGTTTAATTATGTGACTTTGTTCTGTCATGTAAATTCTGTTGAATAATCGCAATAATTTATTTACTTGCCATGTTTAGTACCAATAAATAAAATTTTTGCCAGATCCTTTTGATTGCTTCTATCATCTCAGATGCTTGCTTCATTTAAAGTCCCACAACTCCCCCCTCTTTGTTTTGTGTTTCATTTCAGTTATCAATAAAGTTTACAGGGTTCTTACCTTCTGCCCTTTCAGGGATTCCTATTGTCTTAATGTTATTGCGTCTCATTCTGTTTTCAAGTTCCTCCAGAAGAGCCTCATGGCGTGCGGTTAGGTGGGAGTTGTGTGCAATGTCCCGTTGCATGGGTGCCATGTCGTCCTCCACAGAACTGACCCTCCCTTCCAAGGCCGCAGTTTGTTCTCTCAATTTTTACATATCATGCCTTATAAATTAAATCTCAGCTTTAACCCCTTTTATTTCATCTGTGAGGGCTGTAATGAAAGAATTACATGATGTGACTGCTGTAAATATATCCCGCTAAGTAGGCTCACTATTCCCCTCAGGGTTGGTGGGCTCAAGAGGGCTAGCTAAAATGTCCCCTGGAGTACTCACTGTGTCCCAGTCTGAGGGAAATCCATTGCCATACTTGAGCGGTACAGTGTCATCTGAGCTGTAGTCATGGGGTGATGGATCTTTGGAGAGTGATTTAGCAAAGAGTTTCTGAGCAGCTTCTTTGTATTTTGCCTTCTGTGTGTGCTGCACGAGGGCGCCATCTTGGGCCATGTTGTCCATTCTGTTCTTTCTGTCTCTTGTTCATCTATTGAGCAGGCAGCATGACAATCTGCAGGGGTACCGCTGGTATCAGTGGAGTCTCCGGAGAAACAGGTCCGGCTACATGCACTGCCTGGCTAGAACATAGAACAAATTTAGATGTGCACTGCAAAATGTGGCACCACATCCAATCGTATGTGATAAAAAAAGGAAAATGAGAAAGAATAAGCGGACTTTTAAGGTTGCCACCCTATTCCCAAATGGAAAAAACATGCAGAATTACATTACAGAATTAAAAAACATGTTTATTTGAATACATTAAAATTTTTTAGTGATAAAAAAGGAGAAGGGATACAAATCAAGAGTATTAAATGGACTTTGTTCCAAATTGGAAAGCATGAAGAGACTTGACATAGACTGCCGTGTAGGAGGCCCACAGGTGGTGTCCAAAGGCAGATTGTAAACATTGTCCTTGGGTCTGAGGAGGCCAAGCTACCAGAATGGTCAGTGTCAATACTGGAGGATCGCTATGCGTTTTGCTAATAGCTTCGGAAGATCAGGCGATCCTAACGTTGCTAAAAAAATGAATCAAAATTACTATTGTATCCATATACATCAAATAGCTATCAATAGTTCATTATGGATATTATAGTTGTCTAACTCATTGTGTCTTTTAATCACAAAACTATTTAAGTACAAAAAAAATATATATAGATGAAAAAATTAAAATATAAACGTAGACAACAAATGCTCCATATCACACTGTATCACCTCAAAGAAATTACATATGTACTCACGTACCATTAACATAGAGGGTGTCTCAGAGATAGTTACAGTGTCCACTTCCAGGAGTAGTACATATATACAAAAAAAAAAAATATATATATATATATATATAATAGATATTGATTCCAACAGGTGCTAGATGGCCCTGTTTGAGGAACAGCTTCCAGAAAGTGGCCTGCCATGAAATGAATAATAAATAAATGAATGAATTAATAACGAGTAAGTAAGTAGATAAGTTACCCATTAATTTATTTTATGTTGTTTTATTTTATTTTATTTCATTACATCCTAATATCCTAAAACAATTTAACCAAATTAGTTAACAATTTTGAAAAATCAATTGTTATTAGATGGTATTTTGTTTAGTTTAATTTATTTATATTTTAATTAAATGCAATATTTATTCCAATCGTCTATAAAATCGAATTTAATATAATATATTGTATCGTAGTTTAAAGAACTCACTAAATACCTAAAAAATGATTAGGTCATCGAAGATTGGGCTCAAATAGATCAATTCAAATTGTCATAATTAGGTAACTTAAAATAACTAAATTAAATATAACTATAAAAAAATGTTTAAGAGATTTATTTTAGTTTAAAGAATTCATAATATTGGGAGAAAAATTAACTGCACAATTAGCTTTAATCAGAATGATAAGACCATCATAAATTAAATTTAATCTCATGTGGTTAATGAAAATAATAATATTACTACTAAGACTTTAGCTCCACTACGTTTGTGTCAGAAATACTTAAAAATATGGGAGCAATTAAAGAGATACTTACAAAAGCCGTTTTTGATGGTATATGATGGAATGTTTAATGAACAAACAGTAAATAAAATAAAGCTGCAGCAGCCGGTAATGAGATGTAACTCATAATCAATGGGTAACCGGGTGCAACCAGATCACCATTGTAAACAAGAGAGCTCTTGAGGATCTGAAATAGAGTATAACATTTAGAAATAACTGGCTGCATACAAGATCAAAACAGGACCGGGAGCTAAAAAGTACCCATGTCCTGTTGGACGCATATAGGTAACATAAATAGTAACCCAAAGCACTAACCTATTGTGTGTTAGACTAATTCTATAAGGCCAGCCGGTCCCGCTCCTGATTTCATGTCCCAGATGTATGTCGCACATATCGAAACTGACTAAGAATGTCCATTTATAAGTTGAAGATGGCCACCGTTGGGAAGGCTCCTCCCCGCGCCCACCATGCTAGTTAGCGGCGGCGTGGCGTCGGGTGGATATGTTCCCAGACAGGTGCCGCATCAGGGATGGATGTCGCACATGTCCCCAGAAATGGCGGGGCGGAAGTGACGTGGCAAAGTCCCCGCTCGGTCGCCATGGAACCGGCACATGGCGCCGTGTAACGTGATTGCCATGCAAACGTTACATCTAAACCCTCCTGATGCAAAGATCAGGACTGGGTATAAGGATTTCAGTGTCCCCGCCTCGCCAAGGAACATGTTCACAGAACCATGTGGGAACAAAGATGCCAACGAACTTGGAATACAAAAGGAAAAAACAATAATGGCTCTAAAACATGTCTCTCATATCCTATTGGCCGAATAAACACCCTATGGGATAAAATTGTATAAATAATAATGTATGAAAAATTATTAATTATTGTGGATTGCTAAATGGAAAAAAATAAAAATAAAATATGATATACTATTATGAAATATGAAATATAAATAATTATTAATATATACATGTGCCTCCGTGGAAGTGAACACATATGAGCAAATATCTGGATAGAATGGTTATTAACTGGTGTCATGAAATCAATAAATCTGTTGTCCATAGATAGTATGATGAGCTACAGCATTCATGAAACAAGCACCAGAAATGGCCTATCTTGTCTATAAAAAAGGCTTGTAACTTATATGTTCATTAAGGCCTGGAATTTGGTCACTTGCAGAGTGACTATATGCGCTGCCTGGCATCATAAAGTGTTTACATTTCACTTTATCTTGCTAACCCTATAACTCCATGCACACTGTATCTGAAAAACAACCTTTTTGGTAGTTTTGGCTTATTTTTTAACAGCCCAAAAACAGCCCTTTATTTTATCCTATGTGTCCATGCACACATGGTCATTTATTGTCTTTTATCAGCAGTGGCGTTTTTGGGCTGTTATTTGAACGCCCTGAATTGGCGTTCAAAAGTCGTTCTCCTGACCACAAAAACCGCTAAACGCCGGTAAACGCTCATAAACGCTGGTAAATGCCGGTTTATCAGCGTCTGGTGTTTTTTGCAGTCAATGGAAGCTAATGAAGAAAAAAAAAAAAACTCAGACGCCGATAAATGCCGGTAAACGCTGCCTACAAAACGCTGCAAAAGAACGTTTTCTAAGCAGCGTCTCCTGCCTGACGCTGAAAGAGCCCAGATAGCGTCCAGTGTGCATGGAGCCTATAACAGAGAGACACCATAGAACACCTGTGTCAAATCTGGGGTATAGCAAAAAGCAAGAGGGGCAGTAGGCCTGAAGTCACCTTACATTAAAAATAGGTATTTGGAGATTGCTAAGGCATTGCTGGAATCATTACCCCCTGGGAGCCACCACATCCTTCTGTCTAGTCTGAACATATACTGTAATGCAGTTCCTTGATTTCTGATTTCAGGAGCCTAGTGCAGTAGTTCTCAATCAAAGCATGTTGTCTTTGTGTCCCTTAGCATAATCTATAGACTGCCAAGCACACCCAAACACCTCTACCTGAACTTAACCTGATTCCCAAAATGAGCATGCCATTTTAACTTGCCCCTAACACTTATCTTTAAACTTAAAGCGATTGTTAAGCTTATTTTTTTACAATTAAATGAACAAATATCTCACACTTACCTGTCCTGTGCAATAGTATTGCAGATTGTCCCCAAACCTCCTCTTCTCGGGTTCCTCGCCGATGTTCTAGGCTCCTTCCCTTCTCAGTTTACAATTTAAGGAAGCTGGTTGCTATGGGAGCTTACCTGCGGGGTTGCTTCAGAGCCAGGCTGTGTGCATCTATTGATACACACTGCACATCTCAGACCTGCCCCCACCCTCTGCTCACAGGATTTGATTGACAGCAGTAAGAGCCAATTGCTCCCACTGCTGCCTCTGTGAGCAGACAAAGAGGAGAGAGAATAGAGAGACGCTACAGAGGGGCACAACACTAAATCAAGATCAGGTTCAGGTGAGGGGGGGCGATACAAATACAGGGACACTTGTTACCTTAATGCAGGGAATGCATTAAGGTAAAAAAATGTCTAGCCTTTAGAACCACTTTACTCTCTTAGGGCTCGTTCACACCAGCCACTGCGTTGCAATGCAGCTGCTGGTGTGGTGTCCAGCCAAATCAATGCAGTGATGATGTGCCGATCTTGGTGTCATAGACATCAGTCTACCGCAGGCAGGAGGAAACTTTTCCCCAGTCTTCTGCTCTCAAGTGATTAGACTGCACATTGTAACTTTGTAGCAGGTCAGAAGCTGTGAGAGCTACGCAGCAAAGAACTGCATAGGTAGACAAGCTAAAAAAAATGCCATACAACCGTCTCATAAGTCTACAGTATTTTATTGGTATCACGAGTGATAAAGGATTGGGTACTCTTGAGATGACTGCTTGGATTTACACCTGATATTCTCAATTTGGGTGCCTTATGTTCTTTTAGGAAGTCTTCCGCTTTGTGGAGACTTGATCAGTCCAAGCCATTCGACTCAATAATGTGGTTGTAAACCTCAGACATGAAATATAAACAAAGCATATCCCTCTATAGTGTGTACTCGTCTCAATTAAGAGCACTAAGCATCCAATTTGTCTGCTTCTTTGTTCCTCTACTATCAGTACGAATCACTTCTAACAAGTTTTCCTGACACCAAAAGAAAAATAGTGAAAGGGGAGGGATCTCCAGCTTCCCTCCAATTAGCTGTCAGACCTCCCTCACTGAACTCTGCAGTGTGTAATTTTTAGCTCTCTGCCTCATTTTGTGACAGCTCGTAAAGCTATATACATTCTGCACTTTGATGGGATGTAGCGAAAAGAAGACTGCAGATAGACAGGTACAACTTATGTAGGAGGATTTGTTTAAACTCTGGGTATCAAATGAGGCCAGTCACTTCACTGAGTATATGTAAGGGTTTGCAACCACTTTAAAGAATGAGTGTGATGACTTTAAAGCTTTGAATTAAGCACCTTACCTACACCACCTCAAGAACTGCATAGGCACCAGGATTTATTTAATTGTGTCACTTCTTTGCTAACAGCTCACGTCTGGAGATAAATATTGATTCTGGAGATAAATAGTGATCCTGGAGATAAATAGTGATCCTGGATGATGTCTGATCACAGATGGCTAGGTCCTTCTGGAGAGGAAAGCAGACGAAGACCTTGTCACAGGGAGTACTGTGATCTCCATGAGTGGTAATACATATCAGTACTGTGATCTCCATGAGTGGTAATACATATCAGTACTGTGATCTCCATGAGTGGTAATACATATCAGTACTGTGATCTCTATGAGGGGTAATACATATCAGTACTGTGATCTCCATGAGGGGTAATACATATCAGTACTGTGATCTCCATGAGGGGTAATACATATCAGTACTGTGATCTCCATGAGGGGTAATACATATCAGTACTGTGATCTTAATGAGGGGTAATACATATCAGTACTGTGATCGCCATGAGTGGTAATACATATCAGTACTGTGATCTCCATGAGTGGTAATACATATCAGTACTGTGATCTCCATGAGGGGTAATACATATCAGTACTGTGATCTCCATGAGGGGTAATACATATCAGTACTGTGATCTCCATGAGTGGTAATACATATCAATACTGTGATCTCCGTGAGTGGTAATACATATCAGTACTGTGATCGCCATGAGAGGTAATACATATCCGTAAATGTTATATTTAACCACTTCAGCCCTGGAAGGATTTTCCACTTTAGGACCAGAGCACTTTTTGCGATTCGGCACTGCGTCGCTTTAACTGACAATTGCACGGTCGTGCGTCGTTGTACCCAAACAAAATTGGCGATTTTGAAAAAAAACATTTGTTACTTTTTGCTATAATACATGTCCAAAAAAAATATAATAAAAACAAATTTATTCATCAGTTTTGGTATATATATTTCTACATATTTGTGGTAAAAAAAAATAAAAAAATCGCAATAGGTGTTTATTGATTGGTTTGCTCAAAAGTTGCCGCTTTTACAAACCATGAGAATTAATTTATGGTGTTTTGACTTTTTTTTACTAGCAATGGCAGCGATCTGCGATTTTTATTGGGACTGCGATATTGCGGTGGACATGTTGGATATTTTTGACACTTTTTTGGGACCACTGACATTTATACAGTGATCAGAAATTTAAATAGCCACTGATTACTGTATAAATGTCCGTGGCAGGGAAGGGGTTAACCTGCAGGAGGCAATCAAGGGTTAATTGTGTTCCCTTAAGCGTGTTTTAACTCTGTGGGGGCTGGGCTGCCAGGGCATAAGAGATCTAACTGATCCCGATGACAGTGGGGAAGCGCTGTGTTTACATTTGCATTTCCTCACTTTTCTTCTCTAACAAGCAATCGCGAGTCATTGGCGGACATCGAGACAGCCCAACCCGCGGCCCTGCTCAGGGGGAGTGCGGGCAGCGGCGCGCACTCGCCCCCTAGCTGCGTGTGCACGGATCGCTGTTTATAGATTTGCGCTACGCTGCCACTCTGCAGCAGAAAATGTACGCGAGCCCGTCAGTTGCTGGTTAAACACCTTCTTTAACATGCATGCTTTTGGCATAAAATATAATTCCACTTTAAACTTCACCCTAGAGCTGGACATACACGGACCGGCTGAAGGGACCGGCCTAAGTTTGATCCATGTATGGCCACTGTGGTTGAACAGAAGTCGATCTACCATAAGTTTAAATTCAGATTAATAGGAACAGACTATAAATAATTTAAATATAATGTTGCAACGAATATATAATTTTTACGTTTTGACCATAGATGGGAGTGACAAGGCTTCAACAAAATGTCAGCCTCCAGCAAAAAGAAACAGAAGCAAAGCTGGAGGCAAATTAGAGCACACAGTAATTTTGGTAGCGTGATTATTAATGTGGAATGTATGCTCTTTTGTTAAAGAACATTCCTTGTTATTAAATTGTTATGGGTAAAGTCCAGCTTTATTGTTCATTGTGTAGCATGTTAGCATGCTTTGCATTAGGGCAGCCCAATATTTATGGGCTACCTAGCACACCACAATGGATAAAAAATCTTGTATGCAGCAATAGCATTTTTGAAGTATGTCGATCGATCCACACACTCACCTCTCCCTTGCTATTACTATCTTTGGCATAATGATAAAGAAAAAAACATAGTATAGATCACTTAGAAACTTTAGGTCTCATTCACAAGGGTGTAAAAACGACAGCATATAGCTGTGGCATATAGAAGGCTATGAGCCTATTCACACTGGCATCGTAATGCTGCACTATATTGTACTTTACAATATACGCAAAAAAAAAATTGTGATAATGATTACTGGTGTACAAATACCCTATTGGCAGCCACTGCTGCTAATGGCTGACATCTCAATATTGACAATGTATAGTTTGTGTTGATGGTGCATGCACAGAATTACCTTGGCCTTTAGTTATTCAAAATCTGCTGAGGTCAGTCTACATATGCGTCACCGCCAAATAAATGACTCATTCAGAGCAGACATGTAAACATCAGTTATGGGTTGGTTAATTGTGGCACGACCAGAGCACATTACAACATGATTATGACCTATAAGGTATTTAAATATAATGATGGAACAGCGCTAAAAGTGCCCACAGAGATTTGTCCAATTTTGGAAACAACATATTGCTCATCCCATTATTCATAGCAATAGTTGTGGTACCAACAAATTCAATATCATTGTTCAAAATTGTGCATTGATGTTATGCTTTATGAAGTGGTTCCTTAACACTGTGTCACTGTGTTCACAAATTGTATTTAGCAATAGAAAATGTGGAAATAAGTATTCTAGGAGTTTGAAAGGAACATTTAGGTGTGTAAGGCCCCTTTCACAAAGGCGCCTCTGTTTTGCAGAATCCGCTTGCTCAGCAGGGGAACGCTCGGCTGATCCATCAGGTCCATCTCCGCTCACTGTGCAGAGCAGACACGGACACAGTCCCACTCTCCTCTGTGGGAAACGGACCACATGTCTGTTTTCATCCGATCTTATCCGATCCGCCAGATGGATTGAAAATAGGAACACCAGCCATTTGGATTTTGCAGGCAGGATTGGATCGGATGTCAGCGGACATGTGTTTGCTGACATCCCTTGCTCCATAGGGGAGATGGCATCACCCGATCAGGTCCACCTGAAAAACTGACAGGCAGACCTGATCGGACAGCCCATGTGAAAGGGGCCTAATACTGTATGATTCCTTGTACTCATTTCCTTTAGTTGTGTTTTGTCCAACAGTGAGCAGATTACCTATATATTACAGTGGATATTCATTGCATCTCAGCACCACACACCAAAAGCACTATTTAATAAATTTTTAACATTCAAAGCAAACTCCCAGATACATTCATGTCTCCATGCTTTATTTTATTAATAAATCACTTTCAAAATCCTCCCTAGCATTTCTGGCCATGGCCAACTTGAGTAGGGGCAGATGATTCGTGTAGCATTTTTACGTCCTGGAGTCCATCTGCCCTTAGCTCAAGCATGCATGCAGGAGAGTGTGCTTCGCTGAGAAAACCCCTCCTCCTCTACTCCTGTTCTTAAGACTCCTGGGATGTAAGACATCATTTGCCTTGGCAAGAAACCAAGAAACCACTCACTTTTGTTGCCAGTGGTTTAGACATTAATGGCTGAGTGTTGAGTTATTTTGAGGGGACAGCAAATTTACACTGTTATATAAACTGTACACTCACTACTTTACATTGTAGCAAAGTGTCATTTCTTCAGCGTTGTCACATGAAAAGATATAATAAAATATTTACAAAAATGTGAGGGGTGTACTAACTTTTGTGAAATACTGTAACAGAGGTATAATACAAATATCATATTGGTGAATATAGATTACCATAGATAGGCATTTTTCACCTATGCTTTCATGTTATGGTGGGTACATGCACTCCATACATGCCGCGGTGATATCATATTTAAAAGCCCAGGTGATGTTTTTTGTGGGAAGGCTATGTAGCGCCCCCAGTAAGTGGGAGCTAGTGTATATAGATTTTTGTTAGGTGAGGAAAATGTAATCAGGCCTGACTGGTGTGTAGGGCTAGTTGTTTTTAATTTCCTGGCTGGGAGTGAGTTGATTCACAGATGAGGCCACCAGAACCACCCATTTCTTTCTAGAAACTGGTGGAAGGTCTCTAGTCAGAGAGCTGGGAGGGAGGTGGAGCCATCTGGAGTGTTCTAATGAGCCCTGACCAATCCCCACACCAGGATTGGCAGGGGGCAGGCCTCCTAAAATACTCAGGGTCAGCCGAATCTGGGGGAGTAGTTCGGGTGCAAGACTGGAACTGAGATATAGCTGAGGTTGCTGAGTTCTCACCCGGGAAGGGAGCCCCCAGTCTGGGGGGGTTGACCTTGAGGCCTGGGCTCGGGAAAAGAGGAGAGAGTTCCTGGAGCAGCACAAGGGAGCAGGAGAGCAACAGACAGCATTACTGGACTGGCTCAGTCAGGAGTCCACCGGGTGGTCGGTGAGTGGCACACACCCTGGGAAGCTGTAGAGGCATGTCGGAGCGGATTGGGGTGAGAGACAATCTGGGAAAGATGCAGAAGTCAGTAAGGGACTGTGGTGTCATGGTAGCAGTGATGATGGCCAACACAGCTGGAGTAGCTGACTGGCCTGGAGCAAGAGGATGGGCTGGGAGTAGTAGTCCATCAGGCCGGCTAGCATAGCAGAGTACTACATACTAGGGGACCAACTGTCCCTACCATGTGCTAGTCAGGCTGGAGAAATGGAGAAGGCTTAGTAAATTTCCTTCTGGGCCTGAAACAAGTAATGTGCAGGAGAGAGGAACTGGAGTTTAGAGAAACAAGCGATGTGCTGGAGGAAGAAGAGTAACCGGAGAAAGTAATGTGTAACTGGATAAAGTGAAGTGCTGGAGGGTAAGAGGAGATGTATATACGGAGCTGTATATAGTGGCCCTGTGCAAGTTTGCAACTGATTCCATGGGCATCCCATAAAAACCCCAATCCCCATCCAAGTTTAATGCCCTAATAAAACAAAACAAAGTACCAGCCTGTTCTGCGTCCCAGGGTAGGGTATAGATGTGATTGAGGGCAGTGTGAGCAAGTGAACCACAACTTCCAGCCACTCCCAAGGGACAACATGGCTACAGCTAGCACAGACAAAAATGGTGTCCAGATAAAATAAAACCCAGAGGTCCCTCTGCATCCCAGGAAAGAAGGGAAGGTGGAGGGAAAAAGGAAAAAAAATAAATAAATACCTCTAATGGCCTGAGAAAGATGTATCCAATCATGGTTCAAACATCCCGTCAACACCTATGGCAACCTATGGCAATCTAGTAATTAAAAACAAAATCCTCCTCACGATCTTAATAACGAGAACGAGATTGCAAGTACCACATACATTGGACACACATAAACCGGGACTATGATCGGTCACGGAGTGATCGGTGACTGGAGTGACGTGCAGGGTCAATTTATCCTCCTGTTACCGTCACCCCAACGTCGAGTCCCAAAGGTCAGGACATCACACCACTACCGCCATTCCAACTAGGTACCCTCCTAAAACAAAAATTAATGATCTAACGGTATCCAACGGTATCCACAACTGCCCTACAAACTTGGTACTAACCTATGTAGAAAGAGTCCGGTAATCTCCATAAATAAA
>BLSH010159704.1:735840-756793 GCA_018402905.1 Glandirana rugosa
CCCGACATGTACTAACTGTGTTATTATCACTGCTGTTTCACCGGCCGATCTGTTTAAGATCTATGTCAACACAAGTTTTAATAAGTTGGGGGTTACGACATTTACCAAAATCCCTTAAATCACATGTAAACATTAACATAAGACTTACTTTAGGATGTTCCTGAAGAATTTCTTGGTATACGTTGATTTTACTGTAGTTAATCAAAACATTATGTCATCATGTTTAACATCTTTGCAATCTTCTTATAGCCATTGCCCTTCCTGTGAAGAGTAATCACCTGTTCTCTTGTCTTCCTGGACCATTCTCTTGACCTCACCATGTTTGTAACCACACCAGTAAATGTCTAGGAGGAGCTGAGTATCACAGTCATTTTAAAGCTGCCTAATTGGTGCTTATTAGGCTTTATTGCTGCTCCCTGATATCCACAGGTGTTTTCAATGCCTGATTGAAAACACTTCATTGAACCTCTGTTCTTCAGAGTGGTAGTCTTTAAGGGGTTGAATAATTATGTCAATGAAGAATTCACAAAAGAAACATTTACTACTGTATTACAAAACTAATTGATGTCATTTTAGTTGCATATGGTTCTTTAAGAAGTCCTTGTAGGATTTCATTCAGAATACAATTACAAATGTACACTAAATTCCCTAAAACCATTTACAGCATTGGGGGTTGAATAATTTTGAACACAACTGTATCTAGAATTTGTCTAGCCGGCCACTTTGTCGTCACTATTATTGTGTCAATCATGTACAGCCCGTTGGATGAGAATGCCAAAAGCTGGTTATATATATTTGTCAGCGTATTCCATTGTTTAGTTCTCTAACATAACACTGTAGCTTTGAAAATGTCTTGGTAGACTGGGAAGCTACAAAACTGCCCTTAGGACCCCAAGTTAGTGTCTCTATGGTCATGTTAGAATCCCCACAATTCCAGAACATCAATTTTTGGAGGGAGTTGCAGATTACTGACCGATAAGTTACATGGAAGTTACTGGTTTTGTTTAAATAATAGAGCTCATGGTTACAAGTATGGTACTAAAATTAGTCAGGTAAATTTAATGTTTGGGAGAAATATTGCAATTATAACATTAAAAGTTAATTTATATAAATAATAACTTCTACCTTAAGATAAATATTTTCAAGCTGGTTAGTGAAATTGTGGAAGTTGGTGGTTAAGCTATTTTGAAATCACTGGATTTCAAAAGCAGCCTTGAATATTTGAATAATGTCTTACTGAAATGTTTTATTTAAGTGAATAGCACTTAATTTGGACATATATAATATTACCATCTTTGTATTGTGTATTCAATATTAGAGGTTGAATAATTAAAACTAGTTGATAGCGGTCAGGTAGATTCTTATGAATTATAGTATGTGTGCATTTTTTTTTCTATAAGGGTAATTGTTTTAAATCAATGTGCTTTCCCTAAAAGTGCCCTTCATTGTCATATGTATCAATCTGGAATACATATCTGTATATTTACACTCCATATTCAGCATTCTAGATTTTCTGGAGGGGGAGAGTAAATATTTAATTAAGAGAAATTATTTGTTTGGAATAATTATAATAATGCTTTGGGATTTTAAACATGTTTGATTTTTACTTTTGGGTTAGGAGCTTGGTTTAGCATTTGACATATACCAGTTTAGAAATATTATAATCATAAAATGGGTAAAGTGTGTATCAATCAGTAAAATATTAATTCTTGCTATAAAAAATGAGGAAGTGGATAGTCCAGGCGATTTGCCAAAAAGAGGCTCAAGAAAACCACCAAAGAGGTGGCTGAGCAAAAGGGGAAGTAGCAGTATATTGTGTAAGCCATGCATTAATTAACACAACGTATTTTTAATAATATATGCATCTAATATATGTATATGGGAAAGAGGTGTTTAAGGGGAATATATGAAAATGGATGAAGTGAGTGGATGGCCAATGAATGGAATGTGCTTATAAGGTTTATTAGTTGAGCGATAAAATATTTAAGGCAGAGGTTTTCTGTTCATGCCTTAAGATGTACACAAACAAAATGTTTATCCTATGAAATATTGTGTTCCCTTACTTCGGGAGTAAAAGTTGCTAAGCCCCTGTGGCTTATGGGAGAAATTTTTAACATTAGGTCTAATACCTATATATGTATTTACAAAATTTTTCCTTAAGGGTTAAAGAATAATGATATTAATAATAAGGTTTGATAATAGGTTTTGGTAAAAAGGGAAAGGGTGAAATTATAAATACTTTAAGAGTCACTGAAATTAGGGAATTAGGATCAAAATAAAGTTATATGTGTTGAATCCATGAAATGTTAAAGTTCGGTGGGAAGTTTTGGAATGTATTTTTAAGGGGACTGTTTTTTGCATATATTACTTTTTGGAATTTTCAAAAATTCGGCTGCAGAGTGTTCCTTATGAAATGTTGCTTTTCATAGTTATATATATATTACAAAGTTAGGAAATTAAGTTCTGAGTCTGAATATGTTTTTGAGTAAAATATTCTGTTCCTGAGACCCCCGGCCCTTACTTGGGTCAAGGAAGAATAAGGAACTAAAGGTGTTTATGTTTTATTGAATCCTGCTGGGATATTGGGGTTTGGAAAATGTTCAGTTAAATATATTGAATCTATATGATGGAAACCATTGCTAGCAAATATTTCTGCATGCTTAACGGACTAATGTTTAAATTAATGAGGAATATTATTTTTGGCAGCTCCGATGGGTTGAGAGTTTTAAGCTAAGGTGGTTCTGTGGTTGTCCTTATTGGATGGAGAATATCCACCCCAGCCTATATTCACCCCCAGCCCTTCACGTAAAGCGCATTCCCCCAGTCCCATTCAGTGACCCCCATTACCCGCATGCCACTACTTGAAGAATTGACTACATCTTTTACATGGAAATCTTTGTTGTTCATCTTGGGTATTCTAGCCACAGGAGAGATCCCCGGATATCATGGGTAAGATGCATGGCTACTCTCCATTGTTAGTGCTGAAGCAAGCTGGAAGTTGAAAGCCACTCCTGTAAGAGTTCCTGGGATATCGAGAGAGGAGGCTATGATGCAAAAACAAGGAATACTTCCAGTAACATCACAAGAAGGAGATCTGAGGTGCCAGCCCAAAGACCCAAGCCTAGCCAAAGTGCATCAGTTCCAGTCTGTCTGTGAATGTCAAGTTCTGTCCTTGCAAAGACACAAGTCTTATGGGGTGGAGGGTCTCTTGATTATGTGGATAACTGCAGAACTGCCCATTTAAGTGGACAGCTCCCTGCAACCACTGCTTTCCGTTCTACAGCGTTAGTGTGTTCCTGAGTGACCGGTTACCTGAGTATCTGTTCCTGTGACACGGCTTGTCCCTGACCTTGTTTGATCTCTGTCTGCACCAACCCCCAGTTTGCCCATGACAACTCTTCTGCCTGATCCCAGTGTACCTTTGCTGCCAGCCCATTGACGACCCTGCCTCTACTTGACGACTCTTCTGCCTGCACCTTCTGTACCGCATTGCCAGCTAGTTGCCGACCCAGCCTGCACCACAACTCTACTACAAGCACGAGCCATTACTGGACCGCTCACACCACCAACAGGGAACCAGTCCAGCCCTCATGCCCGCCTGTGCTCCCGAACTCCCTGTCTATCCTACCAGGGGTTCCCGAACCAGGGCCGTAAGAGTGGTTGCTTCCTGCATAAGACAGACTCCACCATCAAGTGCGTGACACAGGCAATGCCTCCCTTGGAGACTTTATACATCACTTCTTACTTGTGTTAATCCACAATAAGACTGAGGTAGTCCGGCGGGAGGAACTCCTATAGACTCAGCTCCTACAGTCCCTCTCAAGTGTTGGACCAGACCTTTGCATAGAGCTTGTATACGAAGGTCCAGTCTCGAAACTCTTCCTCAGGCTGATGTGGCCTACGGGATAGCACATCAGCATCTCTGTTTCCAATTCCAGGTCAGTATTTCAGACTAAACTGGAATCCAGCTAATGCAGCTAACCACCGATGCCCGGTAGCATCCAGCTTTACAGAAGTCAGCAGGTAGGTTAACGGATCTTCACTTCAAACTTGGCTCCATACAAATAGTCCTTCAATTTGTCGCCAACTACCCACTTCAGGGCCAGGAACTCCAATTGTGCCAGGTAACATTTCTCAGAGCCAATAAGGCTTTGACTCACATAAGCCACTGGCCTGAGCCTACCATCTTGTTCCTGATAAAGGACTCCTCCCAACCCATCTCTGCTAGCATATGCTAAGAGGCTTTTCTTCAACTGCTTATAAGCTTCTTCATATGAATGAGTCCACTGTTCTTTCATGAATTATTTCTTTCCTCTCCTACCCAAATTCTTTCATCTTCCCTTCTACCTCCCCTGAAGCCACCTGTAGCAAATCATTGAGGGGCCTGGCAATCTTGGCCTCAAGCCTTCGGTAATACGAACAAAATCCCAGAAAGGATCTCAGTTCCATCACAGTTGCCATGCAGTGACCACCTCCAACTTCTTTGGGTCAGTAGCCACTCTCTGGGCCAAAACCACATGTCCCAAATAGGTGACCGGAGTACAATAGCACTGACACTTCTTCAGGGATAATGTAAGCCCTTCTTTGTGTAACCTCTCAAACACCTTCTCCAGTCCTGCCTTATTTTCCTGTAGTGTTCTTCCAAACACTATGATGTCATCCAGATTCACCAGGACTCCAATCAAGTTCATATCCCCCACAGTTCTTTCCATCAACCGTTGGAAGTTTGCCAGCACCCCTGACAGTCCCTGTGGCATCCGATTGAACTCAAAGAAGCCAAGTGGGCAGATGAAAGCAGTCTTCTCTTTGTCTTCTGCATGCATCGGTATCTGATAGTATTCACTTTTCAGATCTAGCACACTAAACCACCTAGCCCCAGCAAGACACTAAAGGGCGTCCTCAATCCTTGGGGTGGTATATTGATCCGGAACAGTTCGTCGATTAAGAGTTTATTAGTCTATACACATGTGCAGTGTCCCATTCCTCTTTCGAACCACCACAATGGGTGAAGGACTTCGAGACTCTTGAATCACCCCAGATTTCTTCAGCTTGGCCAACTGCTCCCTCAAATCTTCCAAATCGCTGAGCGGGATCCTCCAAGCTCTTTCCGGGAAAGGTTTGTCTTCTTGTAGACGTATTCGATGCTGGGCACTCTTGGCGCATCCCACATCAAAATCATTATTAGAAAAAATCTTCTCCCAATGATCCAACTGTGACAGGATGATCAGTAACGTTTTGGAGGCTGATAGGCACCTTCTTCCTACTTTGGAACAAAGACTTAGTGGAAACCAATTCTGTAACCATTGCTATCCCAGCAGCTTCAGCTTGTGCATCAGTCTTCAATACAACAAAGGGTCCTGGATGTTCCCAAGTGAGTTTCTCAGTGGCCTTCAAACAAGCAATCTCTCCTGGCTGTAACACTTTCTCTTTCATGTCCATTAGCAGAAACATTCTTCTCCTTGATCACTTGCTGGAAGGCCTGGTATAATTGAGGATGGATCCCAGTCGGCACAGACCCATATTCTCCCATGAATTTTTTCCAGCAGTCTTCTCACTAGATCCGTGTTTATTTCAATCAACGTGGAATTCTGTTTGGCACCCGGAGGCCTGGGACACACCACAGCTAAGGTGTCAAACGTCTCAGTCTTTTCCGTAGCTACCGGCCCAAAAGAGATCCTTATAGGAATGTATCCACCGTATGGAAACTTGTCAGTCCTAATTACCCAAATCTCCAACTCTTCAAGTTTATTCAGAGGAATATGTTTTAGGTACTGATCATAGAAGTCTCGGTAGAGTGGCTTGAGCCCCTGTGTCCAAAAGAGCTCGGGTATAGACACCTTCTACTTGCACAGACACAATAGGGGATGGCCCCCACTAAGTTCTCAGGTAGCCTATCCACTCCTACTCTTTTAGGGTCTCTTCTTGGCCCACTTTGAGAGGATCTAACTATAGCCCTGGGTGGTGATCGAGCATTGACTCCCTGTACCCGACCCTCAGCCCCCCGGTGACGGGTTAGTTGTTTTAGGGGATGTTACACCCTTCTTCTTCCCTTTCTTTGGACTCTGTTTGCTTTTCTTTTGATTCTTGGAGCTCCGTTCCTTCTTTGGGTTCTCAGTTGGCTCCCTCACTGAGACCCTCTGAAGTTTCCTGCCTTCTGAGGGGACAACAACTTCTGTACTGCTTTCGGCAACTCGGCTAGAAAATTGAATTCTCCATCCCTATTTGGACACTGTCTTCGGAAATGCCCACTCTCCCCACACTGAAAGTTTAATCCAACTGGGCTGCATCTGGCCAGGTAAGCAGCCTTGTATATCGGTACAACGGAGTTGACCAATGCTTTCCACGAGTTCAGAGAGGGTACTTGGGGTTGCTTCCATTTTAAAAGCAAGGTCTTCCTCGTGTAGAATAATAGTAGTCCTATTAGGGATCTGGTTGCTCAGCGGTTGGCTAAAGAAGCCACCAGGCCCAGTAGACAGACCGATATGTTTAATGGGACATTGGTTGTTGTGAGGCTGGCAATAAAACTAGTAACAGCTAGCCAATAAGATTGTACTCTGGGCCACAACCACAACATGTGGTTAAAGGGGTTGTAAAAGCAGAAGGTTTTTTATCTTAATGCATTCTATGCTTTAAGATAAAAAACCTCCTGTGTGTAGCTGCCTCCCCAGCACCCCCTAATCACTTACCCTGAGCCCCTTCTCTCTCCAGCGATGTCCATGATCCCCTCAGTCATCCAGTACACTCCTTCTGAGTGAGACACAGCAGTGGCGCGATTGGCTCCTGTAGCTGTCAATCAAAGCCTGTCAGCCAATCAGGGGAGAGCGTGGGTGCGGGGCCAGGTCGGGGCTCCGTGTCTGAATGGATACACGGAGCTCTGACTCGCCTTGGGTGCCCCCATAGAGAGCTGCTGGCTGAGGGGGCACTCGAAGGAGGGAGGGGCCAGGTGCAGCAAAGAGGGACCCGAGAAGTGGAGGATCCGGGCTGCTCTGTACAAAACAAACTGTACAGAGGAGGTAAGTATAACATGTTTGTTATTTTTTTTTAAAAAGCTAGCCTTTACAATCACTTTCAAGTCTGCCTCACTTCCCCCACACTTCCAGCAGTTTGTGGGAGTACCTGGGTAAATCTTGGTGAGTCTTTGAGGGGTCATATACACTCGATGGACCAGTTTGAATTGTATCATTTGATCCCTAACAGAGATCAGCTGTACTCCCAGATGTCCTCCCAGTCCTCCGAATCCAGGTCTGGGACCTCGCCCTGCCATTTGGAGAAAAAAGCCTCCAGGCCGAAGTGGACAGAAACCAGGAGGGCTTTATAGATATTAGATGGGGGTTTAACCCAGTGGCGGCTGGTAAAATTTTAGGATGGGGGCACCAGACCCCGCCCTTCATTGTTGACCCCTCCCACTTCTCATAAGCCACGCCCCTTATATATTCCACCCATTATGTCAGGAGTATACAGCCCGGCATCACCAGATAGGGGTATATACAGACATCACCAGATAGTATACAGGCAACACCAGATAGTATAGAGGTATCACCAGATAGTATACAGTATCACCAGATACTATACAGGCATCATCAGATAGTATACAGGCATCACCAGATAGTATAAAGTATCACCAGATAGTATACAGGCATCACCAGATATGGTATACAGGCATCACCAGATAGTATACAGTATCACCAGATATGGTATACAGGCATCCCCAGATAGTATACAGTATCACCAGATATGGTATACAAGCATCACCAGATAGTATACAGTATCACCAGATATGGTATACAGGTATCACCAGATATGGTATACATGCATCGCCAGATAGTATACAGGCATCATCAGATAGTATACAAGCATCACCAGATAGTATACAGGCATCACCCGATATGTTTAGCTGCTTCCTCCAGCTGCTTGCTCTGCTCAGACTGCCTCCTCCTCCCCCCGCATATCTACCTTAAATTCTCTTGTTCCTCCAGCACAGCCTGTAATCCTCTGTCTCTCTATTCCTGGCTTTCCTACTCACAGCTCTCAAACTCTTCCATAGTCACTGTGAGCAGGGCGGAAGCTGGAGGAGGTGGAGCAGCTCAATAGACAGAAATTGAACCAAACAGACGATTCTGAGCCAGCCATGATGCAGTCCCAATGCACAGGCAGCGTAGTTACATACTCCCTTGAAAGCAGCCTTTCAGAGCAGGAGAGCCAGATAGACACACACACACTCAGCGATCAATGGCACTAAAAAGTGACAGAAGGCCAGAGAGAGAGAGAAGATCCGATCTGCAGTGAAAAGGGTTTATGCCTGATGGCACTGCTCAGGGCTGGCATTAAATCAAAGTTGGCATCCTTAGCTCCCCTCACGATTGAAACTAAGATGAAAGTTGGCTTCCCTAGCACTGCTTTGGACTGGCACTGAAATATAAGTTGACATCCCTAGCATTACTTTTGACTGGCACTGAGCTGTAACTTGGCATCCCTAGCACTACTTTGGACTGGCACTAAGATGTAAGTCAGTATCCCTAGCACTGCTTATAACTGGCACAGAAATATATCTTGGCATGCCTAGCATTGCTTGGGCCAGGCACTATTGTACTATATGATACATAGATAGATGACCCACCGACCTGTCCAGTACAGTGTCTGCAGCCGGGAGATGTCCTGTCTCTGACTGGCCTCTGTCTCGCTGGTGGCTGCTATTATTCGACTGTCTGGTTGGCAGAGGTGGCTGGCTGGGCCTGGCTCTGGCTGGCAGTGGAGTGGTGGCACTGGCAGAGTGTCCTCCTCTCCTCGTGGACAGTCTGCGCGGAAGTCCCGGCGGAGTGCTGACAGGCCTCCCCTGCACAGCCATTTACTGGGAGGTGGCGGCATCATGTTGTGGGGAGGCTTTCCTTCAGCAGGGACAGGGAAGCTGGTCAGAGTTGGTGGGAAGATGGATGGAGCCAAATACAGAGCAATCTTAGAAGAAAACCTGTCAGAGTCTGCAGAAGACTTGAGACTGGGGTGGAGCTTCACCTTCCAGCAGGACAACGACCCTAAACATACAGCCAGAGCTACAATGTACTGATTTAAAGTGACTGTTAAGCCACTATCTCATCTTTATATCATTCCCTCTGTCACATAAAAAGCTGCATCCTAGTGCCTGTGTTTTATATATAAAAAAAGCAGATTTTTGCCTGTTTTAACAGTGTCTTCCAGTGATAAGATGACTCCAGGCTCTCACCATCTGATATCTCCAGTGGGCGGGGCCAAGATTCCCCAGCTAACGTCAGCCAGGGAGGAGGGGAGCAGAGAGCCAAGTGTCATGTGACCGCTGGAAGACACTGTTAAAACAGGTAGAAATCTGATTTTTTTTTTTATAAAGCACAGACACTAGGACACAGCTTTTTATCTGACAGAGGGGATGATATAAAGATCAGTTAGTTTTGAAGCAGTGGGGAGAGGAGCAGAACAGCGATAGTGAGAGATGACAGAGAGGTAGAGAGGGGGAGGAGGACAGAGGGAGACACAGGAGAGCTGCAGATAGTGGCAGATGACAGAGGCATATACATTGATAACGGTGTCAGGGCTCAGCAGCCCTGATATATCATGGTCAAAGTACAAGGGGAAGGTAGAAACTGGCAGGATCAGCCTGGTATTTCAGGTGATACGGGGGCCAAATGACACAGCCCAAGCACTGTGCTGTATAACATGCTTTAATCATTTACTGACCGCATCGTGTACATTTACTGCGGCAGTGTGGCTCATTTTCGCAAATCGCTGTCTATAACGCAGATTCACGCATGTGCGATTTGCGGGCGAGCGCCCCCCTGCGCGCTCCGTGAGCGTGCCTGCGGGTCTGGTGGACTCAATGGCGGCCTGCGACCCATGATTTCCTGTGAGAGAGGAAGAACAAATGCCTATGCAAACCCAGTTAAGTACCTGTGACATTACTACTGTACTGCACATAACTTGTGCAGAGAACAGAGCTATGGAAGGGACCCAGCAGGTAAAGGCTGCCTGAAAAAAATTGCAGGGGTGGGGAGGGGGATGTTTACAAGACCAGTCACCCTGCACAAGGAGAGAGAGCAGCAGTGACTGGTCTTTATTACAGGAAAAACATTTTATATTGGAGTATTGCACAGATCTGGATGACTAAGTACACACCATGCACACTAAGATTCAAGGAATAATACATGTGACTATTGTATATAGACAATATTTATTTATTCTGAGGTTCATCTTTAACTACAGTACTTTCTGAGCCACTGACATGGAATATGTATGCAGATCAGGACACTCAGGGAAAAATCAGAAGTTCTGGTGGTACTGGAGAATAGCAAGGGAAGTAGCATTTGCAAAACATCATTTTAGCCATTTTACTCTCAGGATCCATTTCAGCTCCCACATTTTATCATTCTTATGAACCGGAACAATTTTTACATTACTGCTGTGGAACTTTTAGATTTCTAATTGTAATATTCACAGAGTGAATATGATGAAACTGTAATGTTGATATATCACATTTCTTGATGAAGCTTATGACCAGTTGGGAACACCATTCAGAAGCTTTGTTTTAAACAGCAGCTTTTGCAGTTGCTGGTGTGATACACTGCAAGTCCTGGCTGTTATTTTGACAGCTGGGATTTTCCAGCAATGCTGTCCAGGGGAGCAGAGGTGAAAGGAGAGGAATAGGGCATACTTTATTGAAGTATTTTAAAGCATATGCTGTATGATCAAGTCAATATCACTTTCAGTTACCAGTGACAATTTTCATCGGAACAAATAGAGAGACTAAATCTCCCTAAGGGACACAGATGGCAGTAAAAACCTGACAGGGGTCTAACTCTTCATTGCTTAAAAAAATGAAAGTTTCAAGAAATGTAGCAGCTTTTTAATCAATGGGTAGGGATAACTTGCTCAGATAACTAAAAAATGAGGATTCTGCAGCTTTTTGTTGCGCCAAGCTTGATAATACATCTGAAGCATCCAATCAGAATTGAGAAATGTAGAGAGACACCAGAGGCAGGAGCACAGCGGTGCCCAGGGACATCATATTGGTGACAGCAGAGTTGCAGAGATCTGAGTCACAGCAGCTTGGTTTGATAGATGGGAAGCCAGGGGGAAGACTGCCATATGGTTGATTACAAAGATCAGAAGGTAAGCAAGATTTAGCATCAAACTTAATATTCTCTGAAAGAAAGAGAGAGAGAAAAAAAAGTCAAAATACAAAAGATGAAGCAACGGCCACACAGAAATATTGACTTTATTTAAATAAAACTCCCCTAGGAAATTTAGTAAACCTGAGTTTGTTCTGTAGATACCCGATGTAAGTTCAGTGCAGAGCAAATTTTGAGAGTGACAGAGTAATACCAGCACCACATCCCTGTAAGATCAATGAAAAAGAAGAAAAAGAGGAAAAATTGGGACTTTTACGGTGCTAGTTTGACCCCCTCCCTGAAAAACGACACAATGGTAGATTTAAATCTACCATTGTGTAGTTTTTCAGGGAGGGGGTCAAACCAGCACCGTAAAAGTCCCAATTTTTCCTCTTTTTCATTGTAAGTTCAGTGCACTTAATAAAAAAAGATCCCTTAGGGGAGGGTACTCTTGAAGAGATTAAAGTACAACTGTACATTTTTTACAATTATCCCACCCCTCTGAATGGTAGGATGCCTAATAAAATACTTACTTTCCTCTCTGCTCCTGCAATCTTCACTGTGCGGTCCTGTCCAGTGCCGCATAACCTTTGCAAGGATAATGTCCTCACTGGGTCCTCCTACTGCAGGGATCAGCAATTAGCGGACCTCCAGCTGTTGCAGAACTACAAGTCCCATGAGGCATAGCAAAACTCTGACAGCCACAAGCATGACACCCAGAGGGAGAGGCATGATGGGACTTGTCGTTTAGCAACAGCTGGAGGTCCACTAATTGCATATCCCTGTCCTACTGCATACCACAGTGCCACAACCCTGTTCATTTCTGTGGATGAGTCATACTCTGCTAAATGGCAGGAGGCCACCATGTGTACAGCTCATCCATATGAATGAACGGAGTGGCGAAACATGTGTTCAATTAGGAAGAGGACCTGGCTAAATGTATAATCTTTTAAGTTAAAATTATGGGCTCCCATAACAAATATGTGCTACCACAATTAATTATGAGTGCATCTGTACTTATAGGAAAAAATAAGGGGTGTATCGCGCAATGTGTATATAACTCAAAATAATAGTTGCTGCCCCAACCGTAGACCAGAGGTCAGTATATAGTGAATAGAAAACTGGGGTGGGTGTGGCGCTGATATATATGTAATGCAAAAGCCAATCCTAAAGATAAATAAATAATAAATAGATATATAATATTGTGCAAATCACCTGTAAGGTGTAAGTACCAGATAGACAATAAGGTGCAAATATAAAGTGCAATCAACTATAAAGTGTAAATATCAGATAAGCAATAAGGTGCAAAAATCAAATATAAAGTGCAATCACTGGGTGGATGATAAAATATATCAGAGCAGGTAAACGCCTGCTATATGTGTTAAAAATCAATAATACAACAACATTTACAGTGCTCTAAAAATATTAATAATCTAGTCCCATAAAGTCAATGTGAATGTCACAGTTCTTAAGCCAAAAATATTTTTGTGTTAATAATGACAATTAAATTAAATGTGCCACACTTACGCTCCCCTCCTGTGAGTCCACTCCCGGTACCTCCGTTCTTACACCAGGACAGTCACGCTCTAGCAGTGCTGTTCTTAGGGGAGTAATCCAGGTCCGCTCGTTCCCAGCTGATCAGAGATGCCTTTGGGGACTCATGCGGAAACAGAGAAAACTTCCATGGAGAAGTTAGATTCACGAGCCAGGAAGTCCGCCGCTTGGTTTGCGTTAGAACACTTCCGGTTAGAGTCCGCGGAACGCAAACCAATCGGCGGATTTTCTGGCTCGTGAATCTGACTTCTCGTATTACCACTGTAAGTAAGCGGCTGCATGTGGGCATTTTATTGTAAAGTGGTTTTGCACAGAGTGGCAAAGGAAGAACCTCGTCTTCTGGGGTCCTGCACTGGCACTCCTGGGTCCTCCTCCGCATCAAGTGATCCGTCAGGGAAGAGTTTCTCTTGGGTCACACGTGCGGGCGCTCCCATGTCCTGTTTGCGTGTATTCACCCGCATCACTGGACTTGATTGACAGCAGTGGGAGCCAATGGCTCCCCTGCTATGAATCCAGCTAATGAGGACCCGTGACACGGGCTGGAGCGGATTGCTCGTAGGCGCTGATGGAACGAACGGGCTCAAGTAAGTAAAATGGGGGCTCTGGGGGGGTCACTACTTAGAAAAGGTTTTTCACCTTAATGCATATAATGCATTAAGGCAAAAAAACGCTAGGCTTTACAACCCCTTTAAGAACTGTGACATTCACATTGACTTTATGGGACTATATTATTAATATTTTTAGTGCATTGTAAATGTTGTTGTAGTATTGATTTTTAACACATAAAGCAGGTGTTTACCTGCTCTGATATATTTTATCATCCACCCAGCGATTGCACTTTATATTTGATTTTTGCACCTTATTGCCTATCTGATATTTACACCTTACAGTTGATTGCACTTTATATTTGCACCTTATTGTCTCTCTGAAACTTACACCTTACAGCTGATTTGCACAATATTAACCACTTGCTTACTGGGCACTTAAACCCCCCTCCTGCCCAGACCGATTTTCGGCTTTCAGCGCTGTCGCATTTCGAATTACAATTGCACGGTTGTGCGACGTTGTACCCAAACAAAATGTTTATCATTTTTTTCCAACAAATAGAGCTCTCTTTTGGTGGTAATTGATCACCTCTTTTTATTTTTTGCCCTATAAAGAAAGAGCGACAATTTTGAAAAAAGAACAATATTTTTTACTTTTTGATATAATAAATATCCCAAAAAAAATAAAAATTATTCATCAGTTTTGGCCGATATATATTCTTCTACATATTTTTGGTAAAAAACAAAATTGCAATCGGTGTATATTGATTGGTTTGTGCAAAAGTTATCGCGTCTACAAACTATGGGAATTGATTTATGGCGTTTTTATTACTTTTATTTTTTTTACTAGTAATGGCGGCGATCTGCGACTGCAACATTGCAGCGGACATGCCGGACATTTTTTACTCTTTTTTGGGACCACTGATATTTATACAGCGATCAGAAATGTAAATATTCACTGATTACTGTATAAATGTCACTGGCAGGGAAGGGGTTAACTGTGTTCCCTGTATGTGTTCTAAGTGTATGGGGGCTGGCCTGGCAGGGACCTAACAGATCTCACTGACACCCAATCACAGGGATCAGTAGATCTGTTATGTCCCCCCTCACAGAACGGAGAAAAGCCATGTCTACATTGGAGGTTCCCGATTCTGCTGCTCTATTAGGCGATTGCGGACATCAAGTCCGTCCGACCCGCGGGCACGTCCACGCAGCTTTCGGCGGCCGTGAAAGTGCACCGCTGCCGGCCGTGAGTACGTGCGGGGAGCGCGCAAAGGGGTGGACATTCATGGACGTCTGCCCAGCAATTCAGATCCACGCTATAGCCGTCTTTTGGCTATAGCGCGGATCTCTACTGGTTAAATATGTATTTATTATTTATATATCTTTAGGATCGTTAGGCTTTTGCATTACATATATAGCAGCGCCACACCCACCCCTGTTTTCTATTTACTACATCTGTACTTACAGCTTTTTCTTAGTTCCCCTGCAAAGTCCCACAAATACCTGTTGAGCCCTGCCAGTGAAGTCAACATAATATGGGTTTTAGGTGGGCCCTCGTGTCCTCTCTTACAATGCAAGACAGCTGGTTCTGCATTATATGTGATGATGTCAGAGGACTTGCGACCAATGGAGGGAGTGCTGCCGAGAAACAGATTCAGGAGACTGGGGGGACAGGGAAAAGGAAGCCTGCAGGAGCAATGCAGAGGTGCCCACCAGCACTCAGTGTGCAGCCTGCTGTGCTCTAGACCTTTAATCAGGAGTGACAACAACTCTGGCAGACTTTAGCACTGCAACCACTGACTGTCAGCTGAATTGTTCAGCTCCTGGGCTTCTGCTCCTGCTACCGAGTGATCTGTAAGAGTGGTGGCAGCAGGCAATTTTAACACACTGGGGAACAATGCTTCTGCACTGTGTTTACATTAAAAGTGAAATGAGATCAATCCACTTTCCTGTTAAAATAGTGGCTCGGGCAGAGCTGAAGCAGCACTGTCTAGCCTCTCCCTGCAACAGCAGATCACCTCTATACCAGACCAGATCCAACACTCCATGAATAAAAAAAATGTAAAATAAGGATATTAATGAATTTAATAAATGCATTTTAACCACTTCAAGTCCAGACACTTTCACCCACTTCCAGTCTAGTCCATTTTTTCAGATCTCAGCAATGTCACACTTTGAATGACAATTACTCAGCTAAGCAAGACTGTACCCAAATGAGTGTTATATAATTTTTTGAGACGGATAGAGCTTTCCTTTGGTGGTGTTTAATCACTACTGAGTTATTATTCGTTTTTTATATAAAATTTTGCTTCCTAAATTGGGGCCAAAATGAATTTTGCTACATTTCTTTGGCAAAATAACCCAAATCCATGTACTGTATATACTCGAGTATAAGCAGTCTCGAATATAAGCAGAGGCACCTAATTTTAGCACAAAAAACTGGGAAAAGTTATTGACCCGAGTATAAGCCTAGGGTGGGAAATGCAGCAGCCAGAACACAGGAATTGTAGCCAGAACACAGGGACAGGGAGCCAGAACACAGGGACAGGGAGCCAGAACACAGGGATTGTAGCCAGGACACAGGGAATTTAGCCAGGACACAGAGACTGTAGCCAGAACACATAAGGGATGAGTAAGGTAGATTCACATTAAACAGAGCCACGCTGCTTCTAAGAGCCGTTCTGTGCATGTAACTGTGACTAATCACATTGGAATGCAGAGAATGCTGAGAGAGAGCTGCAGATCTTCACTGAGATCAGGAGGTGGGCGGGACTGAACAGCTAACACCAGCGTGTCCCGCCCATCTCCCCGTCATCAAGATGAAAATCTGACACCTCTCTCAGCATTCTCTACATTCCAATGTGATTAGACACAGTTACATGCACACATAGAACAGCTCTTAGAAGCAGCGTGGCTCTGTTATATGTAAATCTACTCATCACCCACAAACACTGACTCGAGTATAAGCCGAGGGGGGTCTTTTTCAGCACACAAAATGTGCTGAAAAACTCGGCTTATACTTGAGTATATACGGCATATTATTTATGCAAAAGTTATAGAGTCTACAAACCATGGTATATATATTTGAAAATTGATCAATCCTGATGTACTGACAACCGTCTCATTTCTGGAGGCCCTATAATGCCAGGACAGTGCAAATACCCCCCAAATGACCCTTTTTGGAAAGTAGACAGTCCGGGGTGTTTAGTAGGGATGGGCCGAACGGACACCTGTTTGATTGGCACCAGAATGTCCGTACACCGTGAAAGTCCGGACCCCATTAACGTCAATGGGACCCGAGCTTCAAAAATCAGACGTGCCCATTTTGAAAGCTTATATGCAAGTAATTGTGCATACAATGGTATAGGGGCCTGGGTCTTGCCCTGGGGGACATTTATCAATGAAAAAAAAGTTTTTGAAAAATGTGAGCAGTGAATTTTGGATTTTTAAAGTGAAAGCATAAAAATGAAAAATTCCTTCCAATATAGTGCCTGGGGGCCCCCCTAGTCTACCTGTAAAGTGGCAGATCTGTACCATGTCTAGAATCTGCTGCAGCAATAATTGCAGTTATAAAGCAAAAAAAAAAGACATTTTCCCTGCAAGCTGCCTTTATTTTGCCCAGCAACAGCTGGGGAGCCATTGTGTATGATGAGGCCGCAATGTAGTACACTGGGAACAAGATTAGAGATTTTTTGGATAAATTCTGGTTTGAAATGAGCACCTTCAGGCATTTCAGGAGCATGAAATAGGCATCTAATTTTCTGATTTCCTATGACATTTTCGAAGGCCCCTGAGCACCAGTACAGTAGAAACACCCCAAAAATTACTCAATTTTGCAGACTGGTGTGGCCAGGTGACATTGTACTCTTGTGGCGATGATTAGAGACAATGGCTGGTGGCACTGACATACAGTGATATCAGAGCAGCCAGCCATTGTACACGTTTACACATCAGCGCTCATTGAGCCGCCGCTTGCCTCCTTAATCTGCCCGACATATGCAGCAGGCGGGGCCGCCTCTCTCCTCCTCTCATGACTGACATCAGAGGGGAACCCCCGGCCCCGCCCACTGCATATGTCGAGCAGACAGCGGCTCAATCAGCGCTGATGAACGCTCAGTATTCAAAGTATATACAGTGTTATTTCTATAAAGGACAGTCACAGGGGGACAATACATTAATAAAGAGAGCGGATTGTACAAAAAAAAACTATGATTTAAGCAGCGGGACATGAACGGAGGCATATGTTTATTGATATTTACAGACTACACTCTGCAGATTGGAGAATAATCTTTTTTTTGGGTTCATTTATATTATAGGTTTATAAGTTTCAATCAGTTTTTTATATAATTTATAAATTATATGTAAAAGTCTATTATACAATCTCTAGTATCTTTTACCAAAGTGACCTTTTAATGCATGGAAAAGGATTCCCAGAGCACCATGGGTCATCTGAAGAGGTAGCACAGCAGTAGCGGTCTACTTAAAGGTACTCTATCTTTGCTTGAAACCTATGAAGAAGCAATTCAGAAGTAGGGAAATTGAGGAGTCACTGCTGTGGCCAATTTACTTCTGTGTGTACATGTCATCCTGAACCACTGAGCTCTAAAAACAGGCTTTTTATAAGATTTGAGCTAAAGAAAAAACCTGGAGTGGCTCACGTCAGGTATTCTTACCATGTTTAAGAGAAAGTGAAAAACATCTGCTTCCAGACATGCACGGCATCTTTGATGGACTCTTACAATCTCCTGCGCATGCATAGCACTCCAAGGAACTACCTGTGAAAGAAAGAATACTGAATTTCAGATATAAAAGCAACTAAAAAAAAAAAGCTCTGTTTTGCTGTAGCAACCAGTGAGATTCAGCACTTTTCTTTTTTATAATTTATAAGCTGCACTTGAACAAGTTTCATGGGCAAACAAGAAACAACAGGGATAAAGGTTAGAGGAAAAGCTATATACACAGACAAAATACATGTAACAGAGTCATTTTAATTGTCAGTGGAAAGAAAACAGTCCTGAGATTTAAAAAGCCGTGCCATACAGCACAATTAAAGCTGAACTTCCAGCTGGTGTAAAATTCCGCTATACAGTTGTACAGTTGTGTTGTGTTTGAGAATATGCAGCGTGTGTACCTGGTGGTAGAGTCTGGCTTATGTGGGGGCAACCTCTCCTGCGGCCCTGGTTCGAGAACCCCTGATAGTGTGAACAGAGAGCTCAGGAGCACAGGGGGGCACAAGGGCTGGACAATCTTCAGATGGTAAGCAGAAGTCCACTGGAGCTCGTGCAAGCGGGAGAGTAGTAGTTCAGTCCGAGTCGGCAACTGGCGGGCGGATCGGTACAGCGGGATCAGGCAAACGGATGGTCGGGTACAGGCAGGATCAGCAACGTGCTGGCAACGGAAGTACAAAGGCATCAGACAAGCGGATAGTCATTGTCAGGGCACCAATAGCAGGAGGACTCTAGGACCCAGAGTCTGTCAGAGCAGGAGGACTCTAGGACCCAGAATCCGTCAGAGCAGGAGGGCCCTAGGACCCAGCATCTCTGGCAGAACATCTCATGGGCCTTTATAAGGAAGTCAGACCTTGGCTGGAGTGCTGTCTGATCTGCAGCTTTACCTGTGATTCTGTGTTACCTGCAATCTGCTATCTGGAGTTGACCCGGCTTGTTCTGACCTTGCTTATCGGATTCTGCTGCCTGCTTACCCTTGTATTATTTGCTTGTGACCTGACCATTCTCTGCCTACTGTCTGATATACCTGATTCCTGTATTGACCCGGCTTGTCTCATCTGCTCCAGTCTGCTGTATCCAGTATCCAGGGTTGCCTCCCTGTACCAAGTGCCCAGCTGTCGTCATCTGCAGCTAATCTGGTGAAGATCTGCACTCACCTGCATCTGGTAACCTGTCAGCCTCTACGGCTTCCACCAGGCACTCCTACCCCACTGTGCTCATTGACTGCTGTCTCCACTCCAGTGGTCAGTAAGCCAGAGTTGTATGAGAGGTCTCCTCCTACGGAAGTCAGGCTCTCCACAAAGGTACGTGACAAACATTACAGTATCAGACAGCCATGTCTCAGCCTGCAGGAGGAACCACACCTATGGAGGAGATTTGCCAACATCTCTCAGCACTCACGCAAGTGGTGCAGAGTCTCCAAGCAGACTACACCAGATTGGAGGAACATGTGCGGACCCTGGGTCCAGAAAGATCCACTGCTGCATCACCTGCTCCGGCTATGGCTGCACCTTCACAGACTGTGTCCTCTCCCTCTGTGGTAATGCTTCCACCTGAACCCCGGGTTCCCACACCTGAGAAATTTGCTGGGAACCGCAGTCAGTTTTGTGCGTTTCGCAACGCATGCCAGTTGTACTTTTCTCTGCAACCCCGGACTTTCTCCTTGGAGGCCACAAGGGTCGGGTTTATCATTTCATTGCTGCAAGGAGAACCCCAGACCTGGGCCCATCGGTTGCTTGAGACAAACAGCACGCTTGTCCAGACCATGACCACCTTCTTTGATGCCATGGCGGCACTCTATGATGACCCTCAACAAACCACCACAGCAGAGTCTGCCCTCCACATGCTCCAGCAGGGCCGTCGATCGGTTGAGGACTATGTTGCAGATTTTAGATGCTGGAGCACGGATACTCAATGGAATGATGCAGCCCTACATCATCAGTTCCGCATGGGTCTATCTGAAGGACTAAAAGATGAACTGGCCCGGGTTGGAATTCCCAACTCCCTTGAAGGACTGATTACTTTGTCCATACAGATTGATCGCCGCCTCCGGGAGCGGAGTCTGGAAAGATCTTACCAGTCAGCTCGCCCAGTATGGATGAACCCAAGTGCTCCGCTCTCCCCTCCGTATAGCTCCATGCCTGCCAGTCCTGCACCAGCCAATTCTTCTTCTGCCCTACCTGAACCAATGCAATTGGGCCTCATACGACCCACGCTGCCTTCTAAGGAGCGACTTCGCCGTCGGCAGAACAACTTATGCCTATACTGTGGGGAACCAGGACATTTTGTTCGTACCTGTCCAGCAAAGCACCGTAAGTGTTCCACTCCTATGCCAGTTAACCTGTCAGCACTATCCAGGAATGCTTCTCATATTGCTTTGCCCCTTTCTTTTCATTTACCGGGAAGAACGATCCAAGTCAACACCATTATTGACTCTGGGGCCTGCAGTTGCTTCATAGACCTTGGTTTTGCCACCCAGCAACACATTCCTCTTCAATCTAAGACGCACAGACTTTCTGTTTTTCTGGCGGACGGTTCCTGCATAAGTTCGGGATTAGTGACTCAAGAGACAACTCCTCTACCCATCTCATCTGACCAGCATAGAGAACTACTAAGTTTGGATGCCATCTCTTCACCACTTTTTCCCATCATCCTGGGCCTGGTCCCGTCCGGGTCCTACTACCCTTTTTCACCACTTCTCTACCGTAGGTTTGAATCATCAAGAGATACGACCAGTCTACTCTACCCATCTCCTCAACAGAGAACTCAGTGATTAGGGCTTGAATACGTCCTTGGCAGGCGGTCTTTTTGTCTTTCAGACACGCAGAATCTAACTTCTCCTTACACAACGACCCACCGTTTTGGTTCCAGATACTTCGTTGACGTCCGGGGTCTCAGTTATTACCACAACTGAACCTAGCAAGAAGGGCCATTTACTTTTCTTTCCCCGTTTCGTTATACTCTTCGTAAGGACCTATCACGACTGTCCAAT